>JANHAO010025205.1:0-11413 GCA_026873985.1 Saraca asoca
ATTGTTCTTCAACATCAAAACAATAAGGATTTCTTTTAGAGTTAATAATTTCCTTTAAAGGCTAACAATCTCACCCTTAAGGTTAGCAGCCTGGATCCTTGGTGGAGTATCGCGAGGTGTGCATGTTCTACTTGAATAGTTCCTCTTTGAGCATCTTAGGAAGTTTTGTTATGGGAAGCTTCCATGGACAATTTCTCTTTAAGGATCCAGGGAAGTTTTGTTACATTCCTCCATTCCCTCTCCATTTAATATGCCAGACGATGCAGTTTCTTCCCTTTACTCTTCGATTTTCTTACATGGCAAGTCAATCCAATTAGTTCTTTAGCCTACTTGCTTGGTTGAGTAAATTGCTTGGCTTTCTGAGTACCTTACAGGCATCTAAGTAAAAGAATAACCTATTAACTCAGAAGGAGGGTGAGGAAAAGTTAGAGCTAGAACTGTCTAGCTTGCTTGTGAGGTTTAGCTCTAAAAAGGTAGTTCCTCTTGCACATTATGGTTGTAAGCCTGCTACGCTTCGACTCTTTCTTAGTCAATTATAGGCTTGCTTTAATTTGTACCTTTGAATCTTCATATAAATTCACCTCATTGAAAGAGGTTTTGTAATGAGATTTTTTGTTGTCACTTTCCCAAGTGGTCATGTTGAATGCTTTATTTATCACACAATATTGCATGTGAGCTTTTCATGAATAGATCCCCACAATTAAACTGACTTTGGGTTTAATAACCAATCGATTACATGAATTTGCCTTAATGAATTTGAACATTAGGGTGTCTTAGCTGGTAATACACCTTGAGGTCACATGAGGGCTACGAATAATAGGTTACATGAGAGCTATGAGCTATAGGTCACAAGAGGCCTAAGCCTTATCATAAATTGAGTATTAAGGTAGGCTGTATAAGAGCTATGCCTTGACTAGCTTTAGATCAAGTGTCCAGTGAGTGATTCGGTGCACCCAAGCTAGCATGATTTTAAATGCATAATGGGTGATTAGGTGCACTTGAGTTGAGACGAGATTGCAGGTTCAGTGGGTGATTAGGTACACCCGGGTTGAGATAGGTACTCAGTGGGTAATTAGGTGCACCTAAGTTGAGACAGTTTGCAGGCTCAGTGGATGATTATATGTGCCCATGCTAAGATAAGTGTTCAATAGGCGATTAGGTGCACCCAAGCTAAAATGAGAGTATAGGCTCGATAGGTAATTAGGTGCACCCAATCTGAGATAGATGCTTAGTAGGTGATTAGGTGCACTTGGGTTGAGATGAGATCCTAAGCTTGGCGAGCGATTAGATGCAGCCAGGCCGAGATAAATGCTCAGTAGATAATTAGGTGTGCCCAAGCTACGATGAGATCATAGGCTCGATAGACGATTAGGTGCGTCTAGGCTGAGATAGGTGCTTAGTGGGTAATTAGGTGTACCTGAGTTGTGACAAGATTGCATGAGAGATATAAGTAACAAGTCATATGAGAGTTACGAGCAACAAGTCACATGAGAGTTGCATCTTAATTAGTGTAATTTATTTGTGGTGAAAACAAAAAGTTGTAGCTCATCGCTTACGATCTTCGATCTCATAGATTGCTCAATGTATCTCTTGCTTTATCTGTGGCTCAAGTTTCTGCCAACATTTGGTGTAATGATTACCATCCTTGGTGAACATTTCTACTAGGCTGGCAAGAATTTAATGCTGAGACACACTAAGCCATTAGATTGTGGGTATTTGAAGAGTTCCTGGATCAAACAGTCAAGTTATGTATGATATAAACTGAGAAAACTTTCTTCTTTTTCATTAGTCATTTGAAATCTAGGGCTTATAGGCTTTTCATTGTCACTTTCTTTGCCAGTTCTACAACTGTTTGCCACCTTCAGCACTATTCCAGCTTACCAAGCTTGCAGCCCAAACTTCAACTACCGAAAACCAACTTTGCCTACATTTTAAACCTCTTCCTCCATTTAGCACGGTGAGTTTTCTTTTCTTGGCTCATGGTTTCTGGGTTTTTGTATTGAGGTTCATGTGAGTTTTGGCTTGTTTATCACTGATAAAATCTGGAATGCTAGTTGATCCTTTGTGCTTTTCCTTTAACCATATTTGGTATGTTTGATTGGTTTATCAATAGGTGCTGGGGTCTTTGATTGTTATTTGAGTCTCCAATTAGATTGTTCAGGCCTTCACCGCCCAAAAGTTGGGCCTCCTGTGTGTATGAGTTTGGGTTTTGGCGACTCATGGCATCTGCAATCTTTTGCATAGAATCTCTATTAGGGTAAATGTTAGCATTAGGGTCAGTTTACCCTTAGCAACCTAACCACCTATTCTTCTTTTCTTATGTAGATGTCTCTATTTCGTAGACACTATAGTCACCAAATAGGGAGTGAGGATACAGAATCTTTTGAAGAGGGTGATGTGCTGCTCTGTGCCATAGGGGAGGTGACCTCCCAGAGTGGAGAGCTCACAGAGGAGTTCACAGCTTATTTTAGACCCAAGGGGGGTACAGCTCGCTCTCCTTTCATACGTCATCTTTCAAGTGTCAAGCTCGGCAATCTTGAAGTGATAACTTAATCATATCATTTCCTGAAGGCTTACCATATTCTAGCCTTTTCTCACGATGACCATGCCACCTATCCTCCTCCAAAGTTTATAACAATCAGCGTCCAACATCTTGGTGCCGGATTCAGATTCCCTATTCCCCCTTATATAATCAATTGTTTTTGAATGAGCTAAAACTCTCATTCTCAACTGACTTCGAATTCATACTCTGGTCTGACTTCATTAACACTTGTCTATCTCGAAAATGGCCTTCCCCCTCCTTTGGCTAAGGCCCTTTGCAACCTTTATAGTATTAAAAGCATCAACCTCCGAGAAGGGATTTACTACCTCACAACTCATCCGTCAAAGTGCAAGAAAATTTTACTACAAGGGGATGCTAAAGGGAAGTCCAATGTGGGATGTTATAAAACCAGAAGGTTTTATGTTTCATGCCCATCTTTGCATCACCAAATGGTTTTTTGTTGAACCCTGATGAGTGAGCTAGAGGGATATGGGTTAATTTTTGGTAGTCATTTTATTTTGCTTCTAATCTAAGGTTCTATTATATCTTTTGCAGATGGAGCCAGGAAAGAGAGGCCAGAGATAAAAATAGAGCAGATAGAGGTTCTTGACCACTTTGTTGCTTCCAAAGATTTTTGAAACAATCTAAAGTTCGACAAAGAGCTTTTGCAATCACATGGACTCTCTCTTACACTTGACAAAGAGCTTCTTGACAATTTGTGGGATATCAGAGCTTGCAAGATTAGGGAGGTCACTCTAGCAGATTTTGAGAAGTAGAAAGATATGGGAAGACTTAATCTTACCAGACCCCCTCCTGAAATTAGGTCAAGGCCTGCCACCACTCTAACTCCTAGCTAGGTTAGTTATCCCTCCTCCTTAGTGGTTGTAGAGGAGATTTTGCTAGTGCTGACCCCCATTTCACAACTGGGATCATTTGAGGTCATGAGAGAGATGATGATATCTCCTAGTCATGGGGAGAAATCTTCAGAAAATCTACCCCTAAAGAAGCAGTGAACTGACAAAGGGAAGGGGATCATTGTCAATTCGAAAGAAGAGTTCGAAGACATTCTAGGGGACTTGTCTAGAGACCTAGGTCCCTAGACATTGATATACTATAACGTCCTCCGTAGACATGTGGGCCAGGTTTTGGGCACCCATACAAAAGCATTGGAAGATGAGAATATCTGTGGAGGTACCCGGCGACCATAATAGTTTGTCATTGTCTGCTGGTTAGTATCATTATTTCATAACTTTTCCCTTTCCTAGGCTAGCGACCTAACTATTTTAGTCTTTTTTTAAGGCATATTGGAAGCATTGAAGCTAAGAGACAACATCGTAATCTTAGAAATGAAGTGAGGGCAAGTTCAAAAATGATCTGGCCACTTTGACTATGGTGGTGATGGAGTTGAGGATAAGACTAGAATGCTCTGAGACCCAGCTATAAGGTGCTGAGGTTGCAAAAAGAGAGGCCAAGGATGCATTGCTTCATAAGATGACCAGCTTGATCTTGAAGCTCCACAAAGTGACCGATAAGCTGAGGCAGTCACAAGGTAAGCTAGAAATGGCTACAAGATGGGCTGAGGTCACAGAAAATAAAGCGGAATCTACTAGGGAAATGGTAACCCAGGCTAAAGAGAAGGCTGCATGAGCTGAAGAGGAGATTGCTCGAGTCAAGGAGGAGACTACCACCATGGTTAGGCAGGCTAAGGGCACAGTGGCCTCCGACACCATAGATAGCTTTCTGTTCACTTTGTGGTAGAAACACCCAGAGATGGATTTCACCATTTTTGGCGGAGATGTTGAAGCAATCATCCATCATTTCATAGAGAATGCAAAGGCAACTTTGACCCCTAGTGCTGGGATTGGTGGAGGTCCTCTCGCTTATGGTGACACTCAAATCGAGGGTAGTTCACTAGTCAGTGAGAGAGCCATGGTGGAGGCTAAAAGATAGATGATAAGCTTGCTTACACCTCCTACTGGTCCTTTGGCTCATCAGGATCCACCTAAGCCCCCAGCCTCTTCTTAGATTGTGTCACTCTACCCTTGCCTTGTACTTTCATTTTGTAGCACCTTAGACATATTCTGATTAAATGACTGCCTATAAGGATTGTTATTATTTTTTGTAATGAACTTGTATGAATCATTTATCCTAAGATGAATTTGTTTTAATCTACTATTCATTTTGATCGATTAACTTTTCCAAATTTTTGCTAAGTCAAAACAACTGAACACTCTATTAGTAAATTGTGGCTTCATGTCCAAAAGCTAGATTAGTTAGTAGTGACTTCTATAGCTGCTAGGATGGCTGGCCGAATTAGTAACTTGAATGCAGTTTAGATGTGCTACAATCACATTTATTTTGAGATCAGCTAGCCCCAAAAATAACATTCTAAAGATATGTTGAAACGTTCACATAAAATAGGGGAACTTTTAAGCATTTATATTGAAATCAAAATAATGGTACAAAATTATAGCACAGAGCTTGAACTTATTGAAAATATGGCCAAAGGTGCTCAGCATTCCATGCTCGAGGGATTTCAATCCCTTCTATATTTGTCAAGCTATATACTTTGTTACCCAAATTCTCCTTTATTATGTATAAGTCCTCCTAATTCAGACCCAATGTTCCTTCACTGGGTTTGCAAGCTTTGGGTAAGATGAGGTGTAAGCCACAACCCTTGCTTCTTTAACAAGGTCAAGATTCATAGCAAGTAGTTAGTTATTATCCTCTAGGTTGAAAGTGGCCTTTCGATGTGAAGTTACTTTAAACTCCGCTGATATCATGACTTTAAAATTGTAAACCATCGAAAAAGGAGCCTCTCCTATGGTATTACGAACTATAGTTTAGTAAGCCTAGAGTACTTTTGGTAGCTCGTCTACCTATGCCCCCTTTCTAGCCTTTAGTTTTGTCTTTAACATCTATTTGATGATCTTGTTTACAACTTCAACCTGTCCATTGGCTTGAGGATGGTCTACTGCTAAGAAATTTTTTACAATCTTGAGGTCGTTACAAAAATTGACGAACTGCTCACTGCAAAATTGGGTTCCATTATCTATTATGATTTATTGAGGAATCCTGAACCTATAAATGATGTTATTCTAGATAAATTTCTTGATTTCAGAAAAGGAGATTTCAGCCAACTCTTTTACCTTTGCCCACTTCGTAAAATAATCAATAGCTACTATTGCATATTTGTAGCCCCCATGACATGTGAGGAAAGGTCTGATCAAATCAATTCCCTACATTGCAAAGGGCCAAGGGTTGACCATTTGTTGAAGGTAGGCTGGAGGAGCTCAGGGAACCGTAGTGAACCTTTGGCATTTATCACATCGTCTAACAAGGTTGATCGTGTCCTATTTCATAGTTGGCCAGTAAAACCCCTGCCAAAGTGTTTTTTGAGCTAGAGAAAGCCCCTAGCATGGTTTCCACAGTGTTTAGCATGAATTTCCTCCAAGACGGTGCTATAATCAGGGCCATCAATGTATCTAAGGAGCATAGCTGAAAAGCCCCTTCTATAAAGCATGTCATCGATGATGCAATATCTAGCAGCTCGAGATCGCATATGGTGTGCTTCCAACTTGTCTTCTAGTAACTCACCACCATGTAAGTATCACAGGATTGGGCTCATCCAAGAGCTTTGCACCATAGTAGCTATCATTACAACATCTTTTGATTCGATGCTTGGCAATAGAAGGATTTCCACCAAGATCGCACCTAAGAAATCTATGTCTTTGGCTATGGCCAAGTGAGCTAGTGCATCCACATGTGCATTTCAAGCTCGTAGGACCTGATTAATCTTGTACCTTTGAAATTGTTAAGTAATTCTTGAACCTTCTGGAGGTAAATGGCCATCTTCAATCCCTTTGCTTGATATTCTCCCTTTATGTGACAAACAACGAGCTAAAAGTCATTGTAGATTTTCAATTTTTTAGCTCATACCTCCTTTGCCAGGCGAAGTCCTATGAGCAACCCTTCATATTCTGCTTTGTTGTTGGTAGCTGGAAATTTGAAGCTCAGCACACAGAGGATTTTGTGTTCCTCTGGGCTGATAAAAGTATTCATGCCATCGCCTTCTACTCGCAAGAGGACCCATCTATGTAAAGTTCCCACCATAGGCTTTCTGAAGTCTCCACTTCCTCTTCCATTAGTCTGGTAAACTCTGCGATGAAGTTTGCTAATGCCTGCCCTTTGATCACCGACCATGGCTTATATTGGATGTCGAACTAGGCTAGTTCATGGCCCACTTAAGCAAGCGACCTGAGGTGTCAATCTTTTGTAGAGTCCCCCTCGACGGGTACTGGGTGAGCACCTCAATAGTATGCACTTGAAAGTAAGGTCGCAGTTTCCTAGAAGCGATCATGAGATAGAAAACGAGCTTCTCCATGGGCGTATAGTTCTCCTTGGCATTCTGCAGCCATTGACTCACGTAGTAAATTGGGAGTTAGGCTCCATTTTCATCTCAAACAAGAGCTGGGCTAATAGCATGCCGGGATACTCCTAAGTAGAAAATGAGCTTTTTACCTTCATATGGCCAAGATAGCAATGGAACTCGACCCATGTATTCTTTTAAGTGCCAGAAAACAGCCTTGCACTCTTTAGTACACTCGAACCTTTTGGCCTTCCTCAGGACATCAAAATATGGCTTACATCTATTTATTTCCTTAGAAATGAATTTGCTTAGTGTTGTAACCCGACTAGTTAGACTTTGCATGTCTTTGGCTTTGGTTGGGGACCTCATGTCAATGAGTGCCTTATTTTTTTTTGAGTTTGCTTCAATTCCCTTACTATTAACCATAAACCTAAGGAATTTTTCTAAGGACACTCCAAATGTGCACTTAATTGGATTTAGTTTCATCTAGTACCTCCTCAAAATTTAGAACATCTCATCCAAGTCCTTCACATGATCCCTAACTTGTTTGGACTTTACGAGCATATCATCTACGTTGACTTCCATGGTCTTCCCAGAATATCATGTTAACCAGCCGTTGATAGGTCGCTCGCATGTTTTTTAGCCTGAAAGGCATCACCTTATAGCAATACATTCCATGATCTATGATTAATGAGGTTTGCTCCTCATCTTGGGGCTCCATAGGTATTTGGTTGTACCTTGAGTAAGCATTCATAAAGTTGAGGAGTTGGTGCCGGCTGTTGCATCAACAAGCTGGTCAATTTTGTGCAAATGGAAGCTATCCTTTGGACATGCTTTATTGAGGTCTGTGAAGTCAATGCACATTCTCCATTTCCTATTTTTCTTCCTCACCAATTCAAGATTAGCCATCTAGGTCAGGTAGTGAGCCTCTTGAATGAACTTGCTAGCCAAAAGTCTATCCACTTCTTTCTTTAGAGCGCTAGAGTGCTCAGCCGTTATTGGCCTTCTCTTTTGACAAATTGATTAGTGGTGAAGATCAATATTCAACTTATACAACATAATCATGGGGTCAATCCTTACCATATCTTTGTGATTCCAAGTAAAAATGTCCAAATTTTCCTTAAGGAAATCAATGAGCTGGGTCTTCACCTCGGGAGGCAAATTCTTCCCTAACTAAAGGCATCTCTTAGGGTCAACCTCGCTAACTCGCACCTCCTTGAGCTCCTCTATAGGCTCGATTTCTCTATACACATCCAGGTCATAGGGGTCAATGTCATGATTGACTCCCACTATGCTCGGAGCTTAGGGATCTTCACTAAAGACCATATTAACTCTCTTTTCTGTTTCCCCCATCTTGACTACATCCTCGTAACATCGTCAGGTTGTATGCTACTTGCCTCACACACAGCTGACTCCACTGGGGGTTAGGAATCACATTGTGAGCATTCTGGTAGACTTAACTATAGCTAGGTCATTCATTGTTGGTTGCCCCAACACTATATTGTATGCCAAGGGACAGTTAACAATAAAAAAATTAGCCAGGATAGTAGCTTAGCATTTTGAGTCCGCTACAGTGATAAGAAGCCTAACCTGTCTTACTGGAAATATTGCTTTTCCCATAAGCCTTAGGTAAAGGCTTTAGATGGCTTTTGCTCAGTCCTATTTGTTCAAAACACCTTTTATACATAACATTCACTAAGCTGCTAGTATCTACCATAATTCTTCACACTTTGGAGTTGATAATCTTAGCCCATATCACTAGAGCATTGTTGTGGGAAGATTAGATTCCTTGCACGTCATCATCCATGAAAGTGACACATTCAGAGGCAGTCCTAGCTCTCTTGGTAGGTCTCTGAGATTCATAACCCACAGATAAGATGTAGCTTACACTCTACACATAGCGTTCATGTGACCCACGTGAAGTGCCAACAATATGCAGTGCATCATGAATTGTGAAAATAGTCCTTACCATAGCTGTTTGCTCCTGCTTGACCTACAAAGATGGCTATGGTGTTAATTGTTAGGAACATTGAGGTCCCTGCCCTGCAGGTCGCAGTACATAGTCTCTTAAGCAACCTCTTATGATCAAATCTTCAATAGCATCCTTGAATGACTTGCATTCAGAGGTGTTGCACTCGATGTCATTATAATAAGCACAAAACCTACTAGCATCCTTGTACCTTTGTGGAATCTTTAGAGGCCTAGTTGTCTAAAATCCTCTCTATGCTTCTTTGTGGCGTATATCCTCTCCGAGGTATCAGACAGGATACTTTAACTGTTATGGTGACCTTGAGACTTAGGTCACTCCTTTCTGGATTTCTTCGTTGGTTAGGCTCTGGCTCTATCATTCTGAACTATTTTGCCTTCCTTATGATTGCTCCCTCTCTTGCTTTGGCTAAAAGCAAAGCCACTCATCTCACTCTTTTGTTTGAATTTCTTTGATCCGAAAGTCTCCTCCCATCTGACCTCCTTAGGAGCTCGCTCATAAAATTCTCTTAGATCTCTCACCGGGGATTTGTATATGCTTTTATATAGCTTTTTGTCTTCACGGAGCCTTATTGAGATCATTGTTAAGATGCTGCCATCAGGGGGTTTTCTACATTATTAGCCTCACTACAGAATCTTGCAATATAATCCTTCAATGATTCATCTTTTCATTGAAAAATTGTTGCAATGTGACACAACGACGCAAGCTACCTCCTTAGAGCCCTGTATTGATCAATAAATCTTTTTTGACACTCTTCCCAGCTTCTAATACTGCAAGTCGAGAGGTTCCTGAACCATGCTTGGGATACATCTCTGAGAGTAGCTGAAAGACACAACATTTGACTAGAAAGTTAGTTGTCTGAAGGTCCATCTGGATGTTGAAGGCATCTAAATGGTCATATGGATCACTTTTCCCTTCATATAGTGGGATGGCGAGAAGTTTGAATCTGTGAGGAAAAGGTTTTGTCTCAATCTCTTTGGAAAATAGGGTCCTCTCCTTGTAACTATTTGACTGGTCTTGAGCTAAGAGACGTTTTTCTAATCGTTGTACACTCTGTAATAGCTCTTCCATTACCGAGCCCTATGTTTCATATCGCTAACCTTTGGTACTGTTATCACCTATATTCGAGCCCTCGGTGTAACACGAGCTCCTAGGTTACCAGTTCCCATCATGCTTGTGAGCTCGTCGACCCTCTAATTTAGATTGTGAACTTGAGGAGCAATCTAAGTCTACTTGTTGAGGCCCTTCTCCAGTTGTCTTCTCCTTTTGGGCTTGCACCTCTTTTTGTGGGCCTTGATCTGTCCTCCGATTTGTAGCAGCTACAGCTTGTTTATGGATTCAATGGGCGTCGGCCTGGGCTAACGCTTCAACTGTATTGGCAAGCCTCATAACTATACTTTTAAGTTCTTCTTGGTGTTAACACAATGCTTGTACATCATCAACCTCTGGGGGAATGGAGGAAGTGCTTGCTAGAAATGGGTTTCCATCATCTGACAGGTTTTGTTGTTGCTCTCCAGAGCCGCTTAGTTGATTAGCAGTGGCATCAGAGCTCTTGGTTGTTCTTCCTTTTGCCATCATGGTTAGTCAGTAGATCAATGGAAAAGCAGTTTGGTCGCACCAGGCATGCCAAAATGTTGACAGTCAATTTTGGTAATCGGTAAATCGAGTGTTTTGGAACCTAAACTGCTATAAAAGGTATGAAAATGCAGAAAAATAGCAAAAGCAAAAAGGAAGAAAAACAAGATAAAAACAAAAGATTTTTAGTGTGGTTCAGCTAAAGCCTATAAGACCCCTACGTCCATGGTGGTTTCTATTGGCTTTTTCTCTATATGCTTTAGTAGAATAGTAGTACACAAGTTCTCTCACTATTCCAGTAGAATTTTTGCACGTATTTTCACTTGTTCCATTACAAAGATCTCTCCCCCTACTTGTAGAAGCAAGGAGGGTTATAAGTGTAATTTGACAAATTATAAAACTATCATTACCACCGCTATGAACAATAAATGCTTGATGGGTAATAAATGTTGGACAAATTATTGTCGATTTTTGGAGGCTAATGTGCCGATTTTGGGGGCTGACTTGTCTGTTAAGAAGATGTGCCTCTGGTTAATGACTAGACTTGGGTGTTCTGTACCTACCTTCTGGGTAGCTCATTATATAGCTTGAGCTCACACCAGAAGCAGGGACTACTACTTAGATGCTGACTTGTATCTTGAGCTCCCCACTAGCAAGCTAGCCTTCTTGTTGGATGACAGTTTTTGTACGACTTAGGCCTTCTTTAGTTAGGCTTATCTTCTGTTGGACCTTCTGCTGGCCTATTCTACCTTGCTTAGAATTACCCATAACAACATCAAAACAAGATAGCTACATTTCACAATTCAAGATTGCATTAAAATTTTAATTTCATTTACAACAAAAGTTGCACTATTGTTATGTAAGAGTTAGTGATTCGACCTTAAGCTCATTATAAGCTAATTCAATGTGATTCTCATAATTCTACCTTATTAGGACTAGT
>JANHAO010025206.1:0-11412 GCA_026873985.1 Saraca asoca
GTCATGGCGAAGGTGTATGGAAAGAATTGTTCCTTCATCCAACACCAGCAGTTCGTCACATTCTCATTGCTGCTCTGGGGATCCACTTCTTCCAACAGGCATCAGGCATAGACGCCGTCGTTTTGTATAGCCCTACAATCTTCGAAAAGGCTGGGATTAAATCAGACACCCACAAGCTACTCGCCACCGTCGCCGTTGGATTTGTCAAAACAATGTTCATCTTGGTTGCCACGTTCATGTTGGATCGGGTCGGGCGACGCCCGTTATTGTTGAGCAGTGTTGGTGGTATGGTTTTCTCTCTTTTGACACTTGCTCTGAGTCTTACGATAATTAATCATTCGCACACTAAATTATTGTGGGCCGTTGGATTGGCCATTGCTACTGTATTATCCTACGTGGCAACTTTCTCAATCGGGGCGGGCCCAATTACTTGGGTATATAGCTCCGAAATCTTTCCGTTGAGGCTACGCGCTCAGGGTGCAGCTGCGGGAGTTATGGTCAATAGGGTGACAAGTGGGGTTGTTTCAATGACTTTTCTATCCTTGGCTAAGGCTATCACAATTGGTGGGGCCTTCTTTTTGTATGGGGGAATTGCAGCGGTGGGCTGGATATTCTTCCATTCTATGCTCCCAGAAACACAGGGCAAAACTCTTGAAGAAATGGAAGGGTCTTTTGGTAAATTCCGGAGAAAGAACCACGACAGCACCAACAAGGGAGTGAACAATCTCGGTAACGATAGCGGTCAAATCCAGTTGGGGACCCACAACCGAACTTAGATGATGTGTGTGTGTTTGGTAGGGGTAAGATAGTAACTTCAATGCCTGTGTTCAGACTTCAAACGACGATGATTGCAAGTTGTGGAAGTCCCAAGGCTTGTATCATGCAAGAAAAATTACAGTACTTTTTACGAAATGCAAAGAAAAATCAGAAGATATATTTTT
Organism: Saraca asoca; assembly: GCA_026873985.1. Classification (NCBI taxonomy): domain Eukaryota; kingdom Viridiplantae; phylum Streptophyta; class Magnoliopsida; order Fabales; family Fabaceae; genus Saraca; species Saraca asoca. The sequence goes on from JANHAO010025206.1 coordinate 942, forward strand.
AGCTTATTTTTTATATTTCCTTTTGATATCACTCAATGCAATAGTAAAACAATCTCCCAAGGTAACAATGAGAGTCAATTATGATTTAGATCTAAGTGGGAAAAGTGAGCTTCTGGTTATTATAATGTTTCATTTTTTTGCACATTTTTCATAAGATTTATATTTCACATAATACAATTATATGTACATTAACGAAACTTAAAATATTATTATATTTTTATACAAATATGAATATAAAAAATAAGAAATACATAATAATATTTTGTATTTAATTATATAAATACATAAAATATAAAACTTTTTCACGTGCACAATAAGGAGGTGGCAGAGGCAATATGGTAAATCTCGGAGCGGGCACGTCTGAATTACTAAAAGACAATTTGCTGAAAGTAAAGAGTACTCCAATTGTGAGGGAGTTTGTGTGAAAAGAAGTGGTATAAAAATAATCCGCCACTATGTGGAAGATATAGAGGATGGCTATTGGTTACTTTCTTTTGTTTGGCTCGCCCTTTTCTTTTGGTCTTTTTTCATATTTATTGTGGAAGTAAACGTTTTTTGTCCAAAAGCAAGTTGCCCATTTTCTTGAGGTTTCGATGGAATTTGATTACTTTAGATTGATTTTAAGTTCCTTGTTTTACTTTCCTTCTCTCTGAAAGCAAATTGTTTTCTTTTTTTTTTGTCCTGGACACGATTTCTTCTTCTCTTTATTTTTTTTTCTCCATACTTCATGGCTCAAAGTGCCGTTGGCTATTTTGATTTACTAAGAATCTTGAGATCTACTCTTATAGCAATTCAATAATTCAACTTGAAGAACCTGTGGGAATTATTTAATTTATTTGTTTAAAATATTAACAAGTGGTCATCACTGATTCCATTCTTATCACAAGTCCCATGCTCAACAGTAATTCATTTATATGAAAATGATAAATACATTTATTCTTAGGCTTTTTTTTTCATGGAAATTTGCCGACAAGTGATTGAAGGCCTCGAAACTAGTGAACAACATGACAATGAGACCAACCTTAACATAGATGATAATAACAGCAACAAAAGAAAAAGGCTAGCCAAAGCAAGACCTTGTTTGTCTGTTTGTACTCCATGGTCCATTGAACTATATATAACGAAGCAAACAAATCTCGTGCAACTTGTGACACTGATTAGCATTAAAAATCTGTGCCTTGGAAGGACAATCTAACAGCTGTAGGGTATCAAAATACTATAATAATTGGAGATAAAGGTTAAGAAGTTGATAGTGGGGAAACAAGCACGTGATATTTGTCTTGAGAAGAGAGTGCATGTATCATCACACAAGCATGTATGTATTTAACATCACATTCCAAATAAACCATTTGCAAGTCACAGAGTAGAGAGACATCCTACGTGTATATTATAATCAAATTCCAACATCTAATATCAGCAAATGTTGACAGTATTGCAAAGTTGGATATCCTTTGCATATGAACCATTTCTTTCTTTTAGAGGACCTAAGCCAATGGAACAAGGAATTGAGTTGGGGCCGTTCTGGTATAATCTAATTGTACTGTTAGGATCCTTTCTAGGTTCTTCCCGTGTTTCTGCTTCTGAATTGAAATTGCGCTCTACAGTAATCTCATTTATGTTGAAGAAAACTACATTTACAATCATCAACTAGAAGAATGGGGTTCACCCTTTAATTTAACATCATTACATTACTGTAATTGTACATCACGAGGAACCCTGGCACTAAGATACAAAACTTTCATTTCACCTGTTGTTTCTAATATTCCCTCTTCAACATTAAAACAGTGGGAATTCCTCTAAAAAAAAAAATAAATTTACAACTATAAGACAGTGATGGCTGTAAAAATTACAAGCAACCATGTACATGTTAGATCAATTCTGTAGTGTTTCCTTCACTTCTCGATGCCTTGCTGCAGGTACTGTATCAAGTCATAGCCAGCAGTTGTCCATTTATTGTAAGCATCTGTACACACATGGATCATAAAATTGGCTGCCTCACGCTCACTCATCTCCGGATGAAATCTCTTCCGAAGATTGCCAATTGGGTCACCTCTGCTGAAGCATGGTAGACCACTGTCTAGCATTAACAACACGGTGGTGATGATCCCATCCATGTGACGGCGAGCAGCTAGGTACCCTTTCACACACAGACTATATATACAACAAATGGAGAAAACACTCAGGTTTTGACAATGAGATTAGTAAGGATAGATCAAAAAGAGAATAAATTGTCATCAAGACAGAAAAACCCTCACTACCTTAGAAATTGGTTCCATGTTTCACTTTTCATAATCCCAGATGGATCTAGTAATTGGGTCATCTCATGGCTCAGCTTAAAATGTGCACTTTCGAAACGCATATTCCCACCAGGGGAGGTTTCTAGGATGAAACCAAAGTCAATATGAACAAGCCTCCCAACACTGCATCAGCATAAATATTAGTGACAGATTGTTTTCTTTTATAGCAGTAACTCGTTTAAAATCAGGAAAAGAAAAGACCAGGAGAAGGCAAAATACTATAACAAAAAATGATTGCCAATGAGACAAATCAAGAAGACTAAAACAATGAGGATGTTCGAACTTTTAGAGGCAACAGAGCCAATTTCGAATCTGTTAGCAATTCCAACTACATGTGCTAACAAAGCCATGGAATGAAGACAAATATCATACTTGTCAAAGAGAAGGTTCCCATTGTGCCTATCTTTTGGTTGAAGCAGAAGACTGGCAACAGCATAACCAGCACTGCTGATGATAAAATTCTCCCGTGCAGCCTCAAAACTAGTAGAGCCAACAGACCCAAAGTCCTGTTGGAATATCTCATACAAACCACCATCAGTTGTTTCTCCCATCTGACTTCTACTACGTGTATTTGGTACCACCTGCATAGTATGAAAGAGAATTGACGAACCGACAAAATAATTGGTCAATTTATTATGAAAGCAATAACAACTGACAAGTGTTCCTAATTCTTAACACAGATCAGGAAGCAGTATTTTGGTTGGTTTGGCTCACAATTGATAAGTGTTTTAAAAATCACAAAAAACTGGGCCAAAACTGAGTTGCCATTTTGCAGGGATCTGGGCCAACATATTCATAGGATCTTGAAATAACAATCCACAAACACATCAGATCTTTTGCCACATCAAACTAGTTCAATCCTTCTCCCTCAACACCAATATAGAGAGTACAAACAAAAGTGGAACCATCATCCTTTTGGAGGCGTTGAGAAACTATCAAGATTTGAGTTGAAGAAGTAGAGAAAGGCTAGAGAGAATTAGGGAGAGAACACTAATATTATAATTGAATGATAATGGCTAAATATATTTGACGTAACCCTAATACTAAGAAATATAAAGACACTAATACCCTTAATTTTTTGTGCGCTACAAGCAAGCCCATAACATAACCTAATTACTAAAATATTACTTATATTACTTTCTGTTAGAATTATGCATATATTAGGAAGTTATCTTGATTGATTATAAGATGATTGCTAGAGAATTCTAATTGTAATTTTCTTCTTTTTATAATTAAGCTAGAATCAAAACTAATTACTCTAATTGATTGTATTCTATGTATAAATAAAGTTCTTGGCTGATAGCAATTAGTTCAAGCCTTTCCCAGTATCAATTTCTCTGTTTTTCAACTTGGTATCAGAGCCCTCCTTAGAGGGCTTCTACTTCTGCTTCTGCTTTTTGCTGCATCCTCAGTAACCAATTGTTTGCCTTTTGCTACCATTTTTTTTTCCTTCAAATCTTCAGCCAAATCACTAGGTTGAAATTCCCAAATAGTTACCGGTCTTCTCTGTCCTAGACCCACCATTTATAGTACCTCCATTTCATCAAAACAGAACTCACCGTACAAGATTGGACAGCGCTTATTTTCCCAAATCACCATCCAATACCTAGTTTTTTGAAAAACCAAGCCCAGCTTTGGACTTAACACGCAAAAATTGGCCAGACCCAGTCACTGCTGCAGCCTCACGAACCACTCATCTTTCTTGACCTCACAAAACCTTCAAAAAAAAAAAAAATCCAATTCTTAATATGGCTAGTGGTGGTCGAAGCAATTGAGGAAGACGTTCTCGATTTTGATGTACTTATTGACTTGTCATTTGCCAAGACATACACGAGATTAGATGTTCTGCCGTGCATGGCCCAATCTACCAATGTTGTTCAGAATGACTCTCGTTCAGATAATAACAATCATATATCTTCTCCTTTGACCCAAAGTACTAAGAATTTCTTCAATAAAAGGCATCCAAACGAGAACAGATACATATTGCACCCATTATGCACACTGATAATTTTGTAGCCTGTTTATCTCTTTTTGCATCTCTTGATCACTGGATTCTTGTTTTAGGAACTTTTGACCATATATCTGGTAATCAATTCTTATTTACTAATCTTGATTATAATACTAAGTCCCTGCCTTCAATTACTTTAGTTGATGATTCCAAAATAGTTTCTCATGGTATTTGTCAAGCTAAACTTCTTCCTTCCCAATATCTACAATCTGTACTTTATATGCCTAATTCTCCTTTCAATTTGATTTCTATTAGCCAACTTATCTATACTCTTAATTGTTCTGCAACCTTTTTTGTTGATTCTTTTCTTATCCAAGATCGAGGTATAGGGAAGAAGATTGATATAGGGCATGAGTCAAAAGGACTCTACTACATTTAGCTCGCATCTTCAGTTATTTGTGCTCTGCAGATTCTCCTAAATCAATCTATTATCGTCTGGGTCACCAAAGCCTCTTAAAGCCATAGAAGATGGTTGCAATTCTTTCAAATTTGAAGTCTTTAGATTGTGAGTCATGCCAACTCGGTAAACATATGCCCGTGAGTATTTTTCTGCATCCTTTACTTCTTTCATGTCCTCACAAGGTATTATTCAACAATCAACATGTCCTCACACTCCACAACAAAATGGAGTTGCTGAAAGAAAGAACTTTCATTTGATTGAAACTGCACCAATTCTCTTATTGCATGCAAATGTTCCCTTTCGTTTTTTGGGTGGTGCTGTCCTAGCTGCTTGTTATTTCATTAATCGCATGCCTTCATCTGTTTTGCAAAATCAAGTCCCTTATTCAATATTGTACCCTACAAAATCTCTTTATAAGCTTTCTCCTTACATTTTTGGATCCACTTGTTTTGTTTATGATCTTACTCCAGGGAGAGATAAATTATCAACCCGATCCATATTCGAGGTTACAAAAGGGATACAGGTGCTATTCTCCAAGTCTAAATAAATATTTTACATCTGTTGATGTTACCTTTTCAATCATCTCCTTTCTTTTTATTTGGAGAGTTTATTCCAGTGACTGAGGTTTTACCGATTCCAATCATTGATTTGGTATAGTTTCCTTCAAGTCCATCAACTCCTCAACAAGACAGGCCCTTTATCACTTATCAACGATGTCCTTGACCAGTTGAGCCACACAAATAATTAAAGATGCACCTATTGACTCATTGCTTGGTCCAACGGTTTCTCCTATCTCAGATCCTTTTGATAGTCCTCTCATTGCACTCTGAAAAGGTACTTGTTCCACTCGTAATCCTTATCCTGTTTATAATTTCTTGCATTATCATCGTTTATCTCCATCCCACTATGCCTTTGTTTCTGCCTTGTCTTCTATTTCTATTCCTAAGATTGTACAAAAAGCTCTTTCTCTCCCCCAAGGTGGCGTCAAGCGATGCTTGATGGGATGGTAGCCTTAGATACTAGTGATAAATGGGATCTGGTTTCTTTATCTCCAAGAAAAACTACTGTTGATTGTCGTTGGGTATACACTGTCAGGGTTGGTCCTAATGGGAAAATAAACCAATTAAAAGCTTGACTGGTTGCTAAAGGCTACACTCAAAATTTTGTGCCCAACTATACTAACACTTTCTCTCCTGTCTCCAAGATTGCATCAGTTTGCCTGCTTTTGTTTGTTGCTGCCATTAATCATTTCCCTCCGCACTAGTCGGATATAAAAAGTGCATTTTTACATAGGGACCTTAAAGAAGAAGTATACATGGAGCAACCTCCGGGGTTTGTTGCTCAGGGGGAGATTGGTCTAGTTTGCTGATTAAGGAAATCACTATATGGCCTTAAACAATCTCCACAAGCTTGGTTTGGAAGGTTTAGCAAAATTATTTGAGATTTTGACATGTGCCGAAGTGAAGTAGATCACTCTGTTTTTTATAATCATTCTTCTACTTCTCAGTCCATATATGTGGATGATATAGTTATTACAAGAAATGATCGAGATGGAATTGATCAACTGAAGCAATATCTATTTCATCATTTCCAAACAAGGGACTTGGGAAAACTTCAGTATTTTCTTGGCATTGAGGTGACTCAATCTCATCTTGTCATTTCTATCATCTAAAGGAAATATGCTCACAGACATGATAGACTCTAAACTCATGGATACTCCTATGGATCCTAATATTAAACTTGTACTAGATCAGGGAGAACCTTTTTCAGATCTAGGAAGATATCGCAGGCTTGTTGGAAAATTAAATTAGCTTGCAACCACTCAACATTATATTTCCTTTGTTGTAAATGAGGTGAGTCAGTTCCTCAACGCATCATGTGATATTCATTGGGATGTAGTGGTTTGAATTCCTAGATACATTAAAAGAAATCCAAGTAAAGGTCTATTATATTAAAATAAAGGGCACACTTGGATTGTTGGCTACTCTAATGCTGATTTAGTAGGTTCTCCAAGCGATCATCGCTCTACTTCAAGCTATTGTATTCTTATTGGAGGTAACCCTATTTCTTAGAGAAGTAAAAAGCAAAATGTGGTGGCAAGATCGAGTGCAGAGGTTGAGTATGGCATTAGCCCCATGTGAACTCATATGGTGGAATAGTTGATTCAGGAGTTGAAACTCCATGAACCTGGGCCTATGAAACTTGTGGGTGACAATCAGGCAGCATTGCACATTGCATCTAATCCCATCTTTCATGAAAGGACCATGCATATTGAAATTGATTGCCATATCATAGGAAGAAAGTCGTCACAAAAGAAATCAACACCATATTTGTAAACTCCAATGATTGGCATGCTCACTAAATACCTCTGAGGTCCAAGAATAAGTTACGTATATGACAAGCTTGGTGCATACGACATATATTCTTTAGCTTGAGGGGGAGTGTTAAGATTATGTATACATTAGGAAGTTATCTTAGTTGACTGATTATAGGCTGTTTGTTATTTCTAATTTTAATTTTTTTTCCTTTTATAGTTAGGCTAGAATCAAGACTAATTACTCTAATTAATTGTATTCTATGTATAAATAAAGTTCTTGGCTGAAGCAATTGCTCAAGCCTTTTCCAATATCAATTTATTTGTTTTTCAACTCTTTCTAACACTTTCCTCTTACATAAACTCTGAAAATTAAAACTACACAAAAGACAAACTAAACATAATTATAAAGAAAACTTGATAGACTTCAAACCTCATGAATGACTTGCAACAAGCTACAATTGATGAGCAACTCCTCTGAACGCAAACATCCACAAACCACAAAAATAAAACCACTGTAGATACAACCCCTAGAAGTTTTTAGCCAACTATCCCTAGTTGCTCTCTCAACCATCTTCAAGTTGTTCTCCTTGGCACTAATGACATAGCTTTCAGAAGTCTTTTGCTAACTTCTTTGAGCTGTTCCCTCAACTTCTAGCTGTTCCTCTAACCACCAACACTCTTGGTTGGAATTACGTCAAATGGTCACCAACACCCCTAGTTGGAATTACACCAAAACAAACTGCGATACATGCACACAAACCACTATAACAATCACAAACCAAAATGCTCCCAAATTGTGCTCATTGCAGCCAAACACCAACAAACAAAACTATTTTGCAACTCAAAAGACGCCAAAAACACAACTTCATCATGAAAATATGGCTAAACCAAAATGCTCCCAAATTGTGCTCATTGTTGCCAAACACCAACGAACAAACACTATTTTGCAACTCAAAGACACCAAAAACACACAGCATTATGAGAACATTGCTAACACCTAAAAAACTCCCAAATTGCTCTTGTTGTGAGCCATCACCATAGTAGACAAAACTTCAATAAAAACAGCTCACAAGAGAAGCACAAATAGAATTACTCCAAATTAAAACTCCACACTAAGAACTTATATCAAGCTAAAATCCAATTTGGTTTCTCACCAAAAGCAATACAAGGAAGCCAGAAATCAACAACACCTTGAAAAAACACTAGCATGAACACAATTCAACTCAAATCACAACATCTTATGTGGTAATACCAACCCAATACTTCATTACAGATGCAAAATAGAGGAAGAGCAGCTGCAGCATTGTCAACTTCAATTTCCCTCAAAGTTCAGCCACACAAACCTCTCTTATAGCACACTATGATACTTGCTCTATATCATCAAACAGGGGCAATAACTTTTGCCTGCCAAAGAAAATCAGACTCCTTTTTTTTTTATTTCTGGATATAACAAGTACAAGCATCCATTTAGATCACCAGATTCCTTTCTTTACACATAAAATGCAACTTAAAACAAATAACTGACTTATTTATCTTCAGCAGTGTAGCAGCATCTTGCACCAAATTGTAAAGGCAATAAGAGCTGATGGACACAAAGATGCAGCCTTTCAAAAAATTGGAGATGAACTCACCTCAATAATACCTCTCTCTGGGCCAGTGGGCAGAACACCATAAGGAAAAAGATAAAGATTTATTCCAACTGCCTCAAATATATCTCTAAGAAGTGCAATCACTTGAAGGGCAAGAACATCTTGTCGACAGTCATCTCCAACCTTGAATGAAGAGGATTCACTCAGTCCATATCCAAGAACAATCAGAACAGAAACTGAGCACAATTATCAAATCTCATAACCTATATTAGACTTGGGTACCTAGGTTTCTCTGAGAGTATTTAAACATAACAAATCATTTCTCTTTATAGTTGACATTTTATATTAAATTGAACTGTCGCTAACATGCAGTTCTAAGACAAACATTTCATCCATCAAAGGAATCCAGTAAGCAGTATTTTTCCTTTTTTTTTTTTTTTGACAAGTCAGTATGTAATTAGCACCTCTTTCTAGCTTTAGCTGTTGAGTAATCTCGGCATTTCATTATGCACATGCTTCTAGATGTGGTGTGAGCACTGCAAAATATCTATATCACCTTAAATTATCTGGATCCTTGAAAAAAAATTTACTCTACTCTCTAAACATACATAAAATGACAAAATACCTTGGAGGTTATGTGAAGTGAGCAGGTCATGTAAAGCATGCATTTAAAGAAGAAAAATTGAAGGATCTAAAGATCTAGAATTTGCAGCTTTATTGGCTAGAAACAAGATAACTATAAACATTAAATTCCAAAATTCTATCTATCAAACTATTGTCGTAAACAAAAGAACAAGCTAACCTTGAAAATGCAAGCTTGTGGTTTTTCATCATTTTTGTCCCCATCCCGATCAACCACGTTAAAAGTGATCATGATTGGTACTTTTGCGGCTGACTGTAAGGGAATTCCACTATCCACTCGAATTCCAGTAACAAGCTTGTTAGGAGCTGTCGGTAAGTAAAGGTCATCACCCAGCAGTTCGATTTTCTCCAGCTCCCTATGACAAGGTGCAAATAAACATCAACTTCTATGGAGAAATGTTAAAAAGTTATTTTAAAAATTCAACAAAATTATACCTCCGGATACCAGCTCGGCGCTCCTCCTTGGGGAGTGGAAATAGTACACCAGAGATGGATGTAACTTGATCAAAGAAATCAAACTCTCTTCTAAACATGTCAAGTGCCTTGGGATTAAACTCATCAATTATACGTTGTCTAACAGCTGGCAGCAGTGCTTGAAACGAATTATTCTGAAATAAAAGTATAAATGAATATAGGCATTTATGACAAAAATAAAGTAGTTGACTTCTGAATATTTTATGTTTTACAGAACTGATTGTCCTTGGAGCTGTTGAGGTATAACTAAAAAGAGTGTCTGTATGCTGAGGAACTACAGGCAATCTGGAGTTACAGTCAATCAGTATATTGATACAGATCCCTGACAATTGACTCTATCATTTTCTCATAGCACGTCATCAACAGTATACAAAGCTCAAATAATATTTTATTGATGGAGACATAGTATCAAGCGATGCCAAAATTTTGAATTATAGACACACACAACAGCACCCACCACATAAATGGATCAGGTTTCATTGCTTGGAAAAAAATTATATGTTTCCCTATTATTTAAATTACTGAGTGTTGCCTAAATGATAGGATATATGATAGGCATAACAAGCCTGACACTTACATGAAATGAGTTTATAATTTGTGTCATTTTCATCATTACATGATTGTTGAATAATATATTGGAAACAAAGAAACATCCTGTTAGCATACCTTCCCATCATTAGGATTACTTTCTGACTCAGCTTCAGTCTCACCCTGCCCAAAATAAAATCGGTGCCTAATAATTAG
>JANHAO010025207.1:0-11418 GCA_026873985.1 Saraca asoca
CGAGTTTCTTTCTCCTTTTCAAGCCTTTTTGTCATCCTGCATAAAAAATACAAACCAAGAGCAGTATCTAGAACAAAACATAAAAATCAAAGTAAAGATGCTAAGAAAACACAAAATACTATCAATAAAATGGACCAAAACTACCTTATTTTTATGCCCTTTTTTCCATTTATCATAGTGAGGTGCTGAACGGCAGAAGGAAGGGAGAAAAGAGAGAAACACATGAAGGTTAATGTGGTTTGGCTGAATTTGGGCGGCACCAGACCCTACATCTATGGAGGTATTTTATTAATATTGAAGGAATGTTTACAAAACTTCTCTATGGCTTCCGGTAGAGTTTTTGCTAGCATTCTATTGTCTCTCTCTCTTTATAATGACTCTAACCCCCCATTTATAGAAGCATGGAGGGGTATAAATAGAATTAAATTAAATGTTTAACTGTTACATTAAACATTAAATGTACAAGACTGCTAAGGGTGCTATAGATTGGCTTCTGCAGATTGCTTACTGCAAATGGGACCCGATGGCTGTATTAGCAGAATGGCAGTGTAACTTGTTTGTTAGCTTCATGCTCAATCTTAGTGAGCTTCTGGCAGGGGAAGGCTTCATCCTAGTGAGCTTGAGCTTATTTGCTAAGGATGCTACTGGCTCACGACTTCGAGCTGGTTCAACCAGCAAGCTCAAGCCTTCAGCGAGCTGTGGTCTTTTACACAGCAACCTGGCGAACTCATCCTTTTGACAGACCTGGCAAACTCATCCTTTTGACAGACCTGGCTCCTTCTAGGCCTTTGCTAGCCTACTACAGGCACCGAATTCTACTAGTAACAATAGGTAAAGTTTTTCATCTCATACAAAGATTATGGGTTCTATATTCTCTTTCTCATTTTGAGGGATAAATCCTTATGTAATGAGCATTAATGTTAGGTTAATTTTATAGAGATGTTTATTTTCTTACTCATGAGGAAAAAGTAATGTGAAAAAGTAATTTATCTAATCTTAATGCAAAATTTTCATTTTTAATATCTAATCTTAATGGAAAAGTCTCATTTTGAAGGTTCACAAGTAGCCCCAATCTTAATGTAAAAAAGTAATTTAAAGATGAAAACACTTTCTCAAAAGGTAAACATATCCATTATTGAGATATTCTTTGCTATTCCAAAAGAAAATTTTTCTTGCTCATGAGAAAAAAGATACACATAAAAATGAAAAATGTGGACCTAGAGTTCTTAAATAGGAACCCACAAAATTACATCTATTTTTTATCTATATCATTTCTTGTGAAGTAAGAACATAATTTACTCCCTAAGCACACAAAGAAAAATTTTCTCCAAAGAATTAATTTAAAATATGAAGTGAAAAATGAAAAAATTACTTCAACTTTAGGAGTGTTGAACTTCATCATAACAATTCTAAAAACTTGAAATAAAAATCACAAAATATATATAAGAATCAATTCTTCCTATTTAGGAGTGGAATTAGGAATTTTTTTGAGGTCAAGATTCACACACATATAAAGCACTATCGAAAAATATTATTAAATAAATTTACATAATAAAAATAAATAATTTTTTGTAATATTCATTTTAATAGCCTTTTAAATTCACATGTACTAATAAATTAATTTTTTATAATTATTTGTGCTATGTTGAATTAGTTTAAATGATTGAATAGATGAAAATTAAAGTAGAAATCACAAATTCAAATTATAACAATGATTTTTTTTGCTGTGACATAAAAATAACTATTGTTTAAATTTCTTGCTAAAATATCACCTAATAAATTAAAATTTAAGAAAGATAAATTATTTAGATATGATGAATTTTTTTAGTGAAAATACAAACCATGATGTTGGTAGAAAATTATTAAGTATACATACATATAATTCAAGAAAATGTGAAAAAGCTTAGATTCAAGATTCATGTGACATAATTAAATTATGAAAAAGATAATATTTTATATATACTTAATTAATTTTAATTGCTTGGCTTTCATCTCTTAAGTTTATACACATATCACAAAACTTCCAATTACAATTATCAACTTGTTAATGGTATAATTTATTAAAATGTTATTTTAAAATTAATTTTCCAAGCTAATAAATATTAAAAAGATTTAACTTATTATTCAGTATGATAATTTTTCAAAAATAAAAAGAATGAAAGATATGATATAATATAAGTATCTAGTAATTCACATTCTAACAATTCAAGAGAAAAAAATTTGATTTAAATTTTTATTTGAGAGGACCAATAGCAAAATTTAGGAGGAACTAAGTGTATAATATATACATAAATGTATAGAAAAACCTTGTAATTTGGCCTAAGGCATAAGGTCCGCTTGTATCTAAATAACAATTTATGTTAATAGATGATTTGCATGAGACTTTTTTCCTCATATGTCAGTAATCATGTTAAAATATGAAATGTTGTGAAAGTATGCTAGAGTATTAAACAAATGTGGACAACATTGTGAAGATTGCACTGGAAATTAATATATAAAAATAAGTTGAAATTAAAAAATTAAAAATTAGGTGAAATAAAAATAAGTTAGCAGGTCAATATTCAATTAAAGTTTGGCATTTAAATAAAAAAGAGGAAAATACTCTCATTTCACTTGAAATTTTATGAATATACTCGAACGTCCCTTCTAGTTTCAAAACTTAGATATACCTCTTTTAAACTTTGGATTTTATTACACTTTTCCCCCATTAAGTGGTTTTCATCTACTAATTGTAATGTCTTGTTTGTGCTAAAAGGTGTTTTTAACCAAAAAATTTCAACTTGACTCTGCTTTCATTATATAAACACATGGTTTTATATGTAAAATCCTTTTTTTTTTTTGCTTAAATGCAATTTTGATTCCTCATAATATACATATTGCACTATTTTGGTCTCCTTATTTCAAATTATCTATTTTTGTCTCCTTAAATATTTAATTGAAGCAATTTAAGTCTGGCCATGTGCCTTGTGTCCATTGGGCTAATAGTGATACTGATATGAAAATAATATTTTCCACTTGGCTTATTTTATTTCAATATGGGATATTAATTTGCAATTTACAAATTCAAATAGAAACAATTGCAAACCATAAAACTATAAATCACATATTATTTTTCCTTAAGTCATTTGGCATTGAAAAAAACAATGACACATCATTTTATTAAGGGTGCTTAAAATCTTAAATCATATATTATTTTGTCCTAAAATTATTTAGCACTGAAGAGAACAAGAAACCCTAGAACAGATGTAACTTCAAGAAAGGGACTATTGTTTATTTAATCCAAATGTGCTACTAAATTAAAATGAAATAGTCAATAATAACAAGATATGATGGAAATATTTTTACCAGATCAGCATATCTGTTAGCCAGTGGATGGAGGGAAAGAGACAAAAATAGATTATGTGAAATGAGGGGGACCAAAATCACACAATTCATATATTAGGATGACTAGAATTTTATTTAAGCCTTTGTTTTTTTACACAAAACTCTTCTTAATGTCTTCCCATGTTAATAATGCGTTTGAAAAAAAAATCCTTCATTGCAACGATAATTTTATTATCATATAATTTTATTAGGCAAGAAAATTGCATAGAAATGACTTATAACAAAAAAAAAATTATCATAAAAAAATTGTACTCATATCTTAGAATAAACCTCCAAAAATTGTGTTTATGTATGAGAAATTAACAAAAAAAAAATGACTCACATAAAAAAGTTTCAAAAATTCTTACTCACACCTAACAAATAAATTAAAAAAAATCAGACATTTAACAAATGAGCAAATATAAAAAATTTGTATGTTAAAAAAGGTTCCAGATATAATAAATATAACAAAACTCCAATAAAGAAAAAAGAAAAGACTTTAGAGTGGAAAATTATAATCTCACTTTCAATCAACCATTAATTTTCTTTGATAAAAAAATGATTTCTTTTTCAGATTTTAGTGCTTGTAATAAAAGAGAGAAAGAAAGAGAAAAAAAAAATCATTATTAGAAAACAAGAAATTTCTCATGGTTTAAAGACCGTGCAAAAATAAAACTTATAGAGTTGCATATTTTTTCATTTTTCCAAGGTTAACCACTGATATAAATCCTGGGAAACTCAAAATTTAAACTTTCCCACGATTTATAAGTCATGGTAAATTAAAAAAAAAATTGTTTCCCAACAAAAGCCATGGGAAACGTAAAACATAACGTTTCATTTAGTTTTCCACAATCCTTGCCATGGGAAAGGTCGTGGGGAATTCCAAAATATTAGGACCCTGGTGCCTAAATGTCTTATTTTCTCTCTCTTCTTCCTCTTCTCTTCGCGTGTGCCAACTCCTCCACTGCATTACCATCATCCGCAACCTATTTCTAGTCTCTTCTACTTGTATTCTTTCTCATTTAGTTTTCCACAATCCTTGCCATGGGAAAGGTCATGGGAAATTCTAAAATTTCAAACCCCTGGTGCTTGAACCTCTCATTTTCTCTTCCTTCTTCCTCTCTTCTTTGCTTTCGCTTCCATTGCATCATCATCATCTACAGCCTATTTCTAGCCTCTACTTGTTTTCTTTCTCATTTAGTTTTACAATATTCTTACCACAGGAAAAACCTTGAGAAACTTCAAAATATCAGACATTTAGTGCCTAATCATCTCATTTTTTTCCTTCTTCTTCCTCTCTTCTTTGCTTGTGCCATTGCCTCCATCACATCATTGTCATCCATAGCCCATTTCCAACCTCCTCTACTTGTTTTCTTTCTCATTTAGTTTTCACAATCCTTGCCACTATAAAGGTCATGGGAAATTTCAAAATATCAAGCCCCTAGTGCCTGACCTTATCATTTTCTCCTTATTCTTCCTCTCTTCTTCACTTATACCATCGCTGCCACCACATCACCATCGTCTATAGCTTGTTTCCAACCTCTTCTACATGTTTTCTTTCTCATTTAATTTTCCATGATCCTTGCCACAGGGAAAGGTCGTGGGAAATTCCAAAATATCATATTCCTAGTGCCCGACCTTCTCATTTTCTCCTTCTTCTTCCACCTCTTCACTTGTGCCATTGCCTCTACTGCATCACCGTTCCACAGCCCATTTCCAGCCTCTTCTACTTGTTTTTGTTTCTCATTTAGTTTTCTACAATACTTGCCATGGGAAACGTCATGGGAAATTCTAAACTATCAAACTCCTGGTGCCTCGATCCTCTCATTTTCTCCTTCCTCTTCCTCTCCTCTTCACTTGAGTTATTGCCTCTATTGCATCATTATGTCTGCAACCCATTTCCAACCTTCTCTACTTGTTTTCTTGCTCATTTAGTTTTCCACAATCCTTACCACGGGAAAAGTCATGGAAAATTTCGAAATATCAAACCTCTGGTGCTTAAACCTCTCATTTTCTCCTTCTTTTTCCTTTTCTCTTTGCTTGTGTTGTCACCTTGACCGCACTCCATCATCCACAGCTCATTTCCAGCCTGGTCTACTTGTTTTCTTGCTCATCAGTTAAGGTAAACCATTTTGATTGATTATTCTAAAATACTTTTGCTTAAAATTTAAGATAGTAATTTAGATTTTCTATATGTACATTTAATTTTGAATGTTGTGGATGTTGTGGAAATTGAAGTTATTTTAACTTTACTTATTGCTTATTTCAAGTAAATTTGTATTTATTTATTGAATTTTTTTATTTTTTGTTGATATATATTTATATTTAGGGTTTATGTTAAAGTGGAAAAACAAGATTTTTTATGTTAAGTATATTGTACATAATTGTTAGTAATTTATAGTAAAAATTTTGCAAGAAGGAGTTCATCAATTAGGTGTACATTATTAGGAACATTGGGGAAAAACTAGATTAGGAGAAAAAAATTTCTAAGTTAAATAAATAAGTTATTTCTAAAGAAAAAAATTGATACAATTGATGATTGAATGCATTTTTAGTCTATGTATAAGTGGTGTATAAGTGGTGAATTTTGTATGATATTTGATTTGTTAAATCAGTTTGGTTAGGTTGATTATTGAAAATAAAATAAAATAAAAGGTTTTATTCCATATTGTGTTAGTTTATGTAAGCACTCCATTTCGAACTGTATATTATATTTAAGGATTGAATTATAGTTACCAAACAACATTCCTAAAGTCTTGGAGTTGAAGTGAACATAAGTTTCATACAATTTTTGCTCGATCCAATTTTTAATATCCTTTTTTATATCATGGAATTTTTTAACTTGCTAAATCACAATTTTTCTTAATGCTTGGAATCTTTTATTCGCTATTTCTCTCACTACAATTATTTCTGACATATTCTATTGTTGTTTGGCTCTAAATTCTACCTTAGTCTTCACTTTCTCTTTAATGTGGCCGCTGATAGTTTTGAATCAAGTTCCTTACAAATGTCCTTTAAACAACGTTAAGATTTTCAATCCCTTTACACATCCATGAGAGTCACTTCTTTAAATAGTTCAGTTTAAACCTATAGAGATGCCAAGATTTCAATTTGGTCCAGTAAAACAAATTAAATCAAAGAATAAAAAATGAAGTCTATTTTTATACATGATTAATCATGACTTGTTAGGTCATTTGTTACATCATAAAAAGGTAGTCTGATATCATTAGTATTCATGATTTGCCAAGTTGTTTATGTCAATTTTTTTTCTAACATTTAGGGTAATTATTATATGCTTGATATATATAGAAGTAGACATGATATGACTTTAATGTTGTGGAGCTCATGTTTTTGATAATAATCATTAATTTTTATAAGAACATATATACAATTTGTTTATATATAGAGTTATAACTCTTGTTTATATATAGAGGTATAACTCTTTATTCGCCTCCCTTTTAATGATTTACAAGTTTTTTACATGCTAATTTTTAGGAACATATGTACAATTTGTTTATAGATGGAGTTACAGATACAGTTTTGTTTTAAATTAATGATTTGGTTAGAGGACAAAAATGAAAAGGAAGAAAAGGAAGTTACAAATATAATGATGATGAGGGGACTGACGAGAAGAATAATGAAGACAAGGAGGAATACGAAGATGAGGAAGAGGAAGAGGAAGAGAAAGAAAATGAACAAAAAATAATTAATAAAATTTTAAATTTGAATTAATATTTATTTTAAATATAATTTTTTAATTAGATTTATTTTAATATTTTAATTCATTTTCATTTCAATTTGAATATTTTAAGTTTGTTTATTTATTTTCTTACTTTCACATGATTTTTATTGTGGAAAATTGTTCTTTAAAAAACTAATTTTCATTTTCCCACGGTTTCTAGTGTGGGAAATAAAATATTTTTTATTTTAAAAAATCAATTTTCCTACTGTAAAACAATCGTAGGAATTTTTTTTGTAAAAAAAAGGACATATATATATATATATATATATATATATATCATGAGGAAAGCTATGGGAAAATTTACCTGCGCATTATTTTCCCATGATTATAAGACCATGGGAAATGCCCGAGCATTGAATAAATGTGGACAACATTGTGAATATATTATTTATGTTAATATATAATTTTTATGTGACTCTTTTTTCTCATATGTCGAAGTTTAAGAGCATTAGCAGTAAAGATGTAATGTATGCCAGAGCATTAAACAAATGTGGACAACATTGTGAAAATTATGTTGGACATCAATATATTAAAAATAAGTTGAAAATTATGTGAAATAAAAAATTGAAAATTAGGTGAAATAAAAAAACAACTACAAAGTCCTAAATCATATATTATTTTGCCCTAAAATCATTTGGCATAGAAGAGAACAACAACACACCATTTTATCAAGGATGCCTAAATCCTAAACCACAAATTATTTTGCCCTAAAATTATTTGGCATTGAAGAGAATGACAAATCCTAGAACAGATGTTGCTTCAAATGGCCAAGTTATGTCCGTTGGCTCATGGACAGAAGGGGAACGAAAAGACCTAAATTGCTTTAATTAAATATTTAAAGGGACCAAAATAAAACTCTTCTCAATCATTTTTTATCACATCTTCCACTGTTAATAATGTCTTTAAAAGAAAAATTCTTCGTGACAATGATAAGTTTGTCATCATCTAATTTTATTAGACAAGAAAAATTGAATAAAAATGACTTAAAACAAAAAAAAAATTATCATAAAAAAATTGAGCTCATATCTTAGAATAAACCTCCAAAAATTGTTTTCATATACGAGAAACTAGCCAAAAATAAATCATTTAAAAAAACTTAAAAAATTCTTCATTACGCCTAACAAATAAATAAAAAAATCACACATTTAGCAAATAAACTAAAAAAAAAACTTGTGATCAAGAAAAAAAAACAATTCTAAATATGATAAATAAAACACAACAACTCGAGGAAAAAAAATAAAGAGAGACAATCGAGTGGAAAATATTAATCTCACTTTTAATAGCAATCATTGATTTCCATTGATTAACAATGATTTCAGTTTTGGATTTTGGTTCTTGTAACGAAGGAGAGAAAGAAAGAGAAAAAATTAAAAAAAAAACACTACTAGAAAATAAGGAGTTTCTTGCAATGTAAAGATTGTGGAAATTTTCCATGAGAAATTATGAGAAAATTGAGACTCGTAGAGTTGCATTTTTTTTTTCCCCATAGTTTCTCACATATATAAATTATAGGAAACTCAAAATTTGAATTTTCCCACAATTTATAAGCCATTGGAAATTAAAAAATTTGGTTTCCCAACCAAAGCCATGAGAAAACCTAAAACGTGGCATTTCATTTAGTTTCCCATGATCCTTGCTATAGGAAAGGTGATGTGAAATTCCAAAATATCATATCCCAGGCACATGAACCTCTCATTTTCTCCTTCTTCTTTCTCTCTTCTTCATTCCTTGTGGTGTTGCCTCCACCGTGCCACCATCATTCACTCATTTCTGACCTTCTCTACTTGTTTTTTTGCTCACTATTTAAGGTAAACCCATTTTAACTAATTATTTTTCAAACATTTTTGCTTAAAATTTGAAATAGTAATTTAGATTATAGACATACATATATATATATTCTTAAATTTTAATGTTATGGATTTTTGTGGAGATTGAAGTTGTTTTGACCTTGTTTGTTGCTTATTCCAAGTAAGTTTGTATTCATTTTTTTTTAATTTTTCTGATTTTTTTTGTTAATATATATTTATATTTAGGGTATGTTAGAGTGGAAAATTAAAATAGGATTTTATATGTTAGGTATATTGTATATAATTGTTAGTAATTTATAGAAAAAAAAATTACAAGAATGAGTTCATCAATTAAGTGTTCATTTTTAGGCACATTGGAGAAAAAAGTAGATTAGGAGAAAAAAGTTTCTAAATTAGATAAATAAGTTATTTCTAAAAAAAAAATTGACACAATTGATTATTGAAAGCACTTTTAGTCTGTATAAGTGGTGAATTTTATAAGATATTGGATTTGTTGAAATAATTTGATTATTGAAAATAAAGTAAAATAAAAGGTTTTATTCCATATTGTGTTAGTCTATGTAAGCACTTTATTTCTAACTAATATTATATTTAAGGATTAAATTATAGTTATTAAACAAAATTCTTAAAGTCTTGGAGTTGAAGAGAACATAATTTTCGTATAATTTCTATTTGATGCATTTTTTAGTATCTTTTTCACATATCATGGAATTTTTCAACTTGCTAAATTATAATTTTTCTTAATGTTTGGAATTTTTATTTGCTATTTCTCTCACTAAAATTGTTTTTGACATATTCTATTGTTGTTTGGCTCTAAATTCTACCTAAGTCTTTACTTTCTCTTTATGGTGGCTGCTCATTATTTTGAATAAGTTCTTTACAAATGTCCTTTAAACAATGCTAATATTTTTAATCCCTTTACACATTCATGAAAATCACTTCTTTAGATAGTTCAATTTAAACCCATGAAGATTGCAAGACTTCAATATGATCTGGTAAAGCAAATGAAATCAAAGAATAAAAAATAATGTCTAACTCGTATACATGATTAATTATGATTTGCTAGGTCATATGTTACATCATAAAGAGGTAATTTGATATTATTAGTATTCATGATTTGGCAAGTCATTTGTGTCAATTTTTTTCTAACATTTAAGATAATTATTGTATGCTTGATATACATAGAAGTAGACATGATATGACCTTCTTAATGTTGCGTAGCTCATGTATCTAATAATAACCACTGGATATATAGAAGTAGACATGATATAACTTTCTTAATGTTGTAAAGCTTGTGTATCTAATAACAGCCATTGATTTTACTAAGAATATATGAACAATTTGTTTTTATATGTATAGAGTTATGACTCTTTATTCGCCTCTCTTTTAATAATTTATAATTTTCTATATATGACTTTTAGAAACATATGTATAATTTGTTTATATATGGAGTTACAATTTTGTTTTAAATTAATGATTTATTTAGAGGAGAAAAATGAAAAAGAAGAAAAGAAAGTGAAAAATTTCTCCCTGAAAGTATGATGATGATGATGATGATGATGAGATAAGGAGGAGGGGAAGAATGATGAGGGCGAGGGAGGAGACGAGGATAAAAAAGAGGAAGAAAATGAATAAAAAATAAAATTTTAAATTTGAATCAATATTAGTTTTAATTATAATTTTATTTTTTAATTAAATTTATTTTACTATTTTCATTAATTATCATTTGCTTTCTTAAAAAAATTTTCATGATTTTTATCATGAAAAATTTTTCTTAAAAAATTTACTTCCTATTTTCTCACGATTTTTGCTATGGGAAATAAGTAATTTTTTTTTATTTTTAAGAAATCAATTTTCATGACAAAACAATCGTGGAAATTTTTTCTTGTAAAAAAAAATATTCCCATGAAAAATCATTTTTCAAAAAAATTAACAAGAAAAAGTCATATATCATGGGAAAAGCTGTGGGAAAATTTATCTAGACCATGCAATGGGAAATAATTTTTGCCATAATAAATCTTATATTTTCCATGCTTTTTTTCATAAAAAATTCTCTGAATATGAAATTGTAGATTTTTATGTTAATTTCTATGTATGTTTTATAAAAAGTTGCTCTGATTTTGGGGTATTGTAATAATTAACTATATGTGACATATAAATCCTATAGTTGACTTAACAAATAAATATTTAAAGAATATTCTGTTATATTCCTAATAGAGTATGTTTAATTAGAGTAAGGTATATAATTTCAAACTAGAAGGGAGGTTAATATAATTTTTATATACTTCAAAGGAGATCAATGTATTTTTCTTAAATAAAAATCATTTGCAAGTGAAGGTAGATGCTCTTCTTTTTCTATTTCATCAGGTTTCTGTTATGTTAGAAAGAGATAAACACAAAACCTTTAGGGCCCGTTTGGCACATCGTATTAGGCTTGATAGGATAAGCTAATACAATACATTATGAATCTATCAATCGTTTGGTACAACTAATGTATTGTATAAG
>JANHAO010025208.1:0-11412 GCA_026873985.1 Saraca asoca
AAATTAACTATATAGTCACAAGTTTTTCATTTTTAGTAAAAAGATAAATGTCAAAATTTTTAATTTTTCAATTCTTTCATTTACTTATGCATACTATGCATTAGTCAATAAAAGGGAATAAAGCAAATATTTTATTTTATTTTTAAAAGAAAACACTTATTTGCATCAATATATCTCTTTTTTTTTAAGTAAGAAATTTCTCTTGATTTTAAATTTAATATATAATACCTCCACAAAAAGATATTTATGATACATATGATTTCCCATATCGTGAGTATATATTATAGTTTTAAATATAAGTTATTATCATCAATAGCTTATTTGGTGTCACTTTTTTTAATTAATATCAAATTAGAATTTCAATGTGAAGAGAAGCAATAAATTACAACTTCCTTTCTCAAAAAAAATTTTGAAGTTAGAAATTAATTCAAAATCAAATAAGATATAAATTTATTAACTTATACATGAAACCAAAAGAGTAATAAAAAAAAAAGATAAAATAGTTATAATTAAATCAAATATTGTGCAATACAATAACAAATCCTGATCGTCATAGAAAGAATCATTTTTTCTTATGGGATCTATTGTTATCATTTTGGATGCTTTGATTCATATCTTCGTTAACAATTAAATTGATGACAGAAATATCATATTTTACATTTAAGAATATTTAGTGATTGAATCCCAATGTAGAATATTGAGTGTAACTCTTGCTATAAAAAATTTATTTTAATTCACCATTTTATTAATAAAATTAAACAAGGCTAAAGGTTCATTTTTCTCTTTGATCTCTGTGTTTACAAATTTATAATGTTATTAATTGAATACAGGGGATAGACAAAAATAAAATATATGTACCATGTTTTTTATAATAATCAAATGTTTCCCATTCTCTTTCCCGGAATCTTGGAATAGGAAAATTTTGAAAAGCACGAGTTCAGAATTGAGACGTCACCAAACATTCACCGCCCAAACGAGAAAGAAAAGCGCACCAACTCAATTTTGACACAAAAACATGGACAACTAACATTCGAAAAAGATACTCTTTAGAATTTTGTAAAATAATTTTTCTATTTTTCGTCATTTGTTCTGCAAAAGTTGTAATATATTTTTGAGAAAAAAACTCCATTTATAAAAAAAATATTTTTCAAAAAAATTACAATATACTTAAAAAAAAATTAATTCATGAAGAAGACAATAATTTATTTTTAAAATATAAAATTTCATAGATGCAACATTACACAATCACAACCAACATAAGCGGACTTAGGTGGAAGTCTGCATCCACCGACTTCTACAGGTCATTAAAAGAAAATTATTAATTTTATAAAATTTTAATAAAATTTGTAATGGTGATTAATTATTGACTCCAATAAATTTTATGTTTTAATCCTATTGATCCATTATGGTAATAAATTATTAGGATATCATTATAATATCACAATAAACACTGATTTAATTGTAATGAGATTTAAATTTTTTTTCCAAAATTGTTAATGTTTTTTTCTAAGAATATACTTGACGCTTAAGAGCATGTTTTACCTAATCACTTTCGGGATTGCACATGCAAACAGCAATGACCAAAGAGAACGTGCTTTACTTGTACATACCTAACCACCGAAACCCTTAATTTCACCAACACTTTTCATGCACATACAAATGCATATCTTCCCCTCCTTTCGTGTTCCACATTGTGTGGACTCACTTTATATCCTCTTAATATATTCCAACTTCTTTTGTTTAGAGGACAAGTCAAACAAAAATTATTAAAGGAGTTACAATCCAATTTGTTAAAAAATTTTATTAAATTTTTTTAGTTTTTGAAGAATACAAAAGAATTGTAAATTTTTAATTTTTGAGAGGACTAAAGCTCCTCAAAACTCAGTTAAACTAGCCCCGCTGCTTCTATTCAAAATCCTTAAGACGTACCCAAAACTTCGACTTGGCCCCAAACCGCCTAAGAAAATGAAAATATCGAATAAATATTTATATATTATAATTATAACATATATTTCTATTTTCATCTAATATAAAAAATTAATTAATAATTTTTAGAATCCACATACATTAGAACTTATATTTTACAATTTTTAAGATATTAAAAATTATAACTGATTTTTTCTTATTAATAAGAGTAAAGATATATTATAATTGAAGTATATAAATATCTCTCACTCAGATGTGTTTCTTTTCATTAATGTGACAATTTTTTTAATATTTTTGCATTTAATGTTTTAAACAATCAAGAGTTTTACTTCGATACATCACGAAAAAATATTGTATGCATATGTTATACAATTTATACGGGAAAGATTCATAACTTCTAAGTTTTGTTATAATTATTTTATAAAAATGTGAAAATTTTTGCTGTGAACTTTATTGATGATGCTGTAAAATAAACTTTACATGCATGTTTCATATAATATTTTTATACAGAATTGTAACATTTATAAATAAAAGTTACATGATCTTACATATAAAAGCTATAAAAAAAAACGTAATTTTTCTTATATATATATATATATATATATAACTTGGGCCAGTATATGAAAGAAAATCTCACAATCCATAATTTCCCCACTTCTACTTCTTGAAACAGAAATGACGTTCACATGCAACATTTCTACTCACTCAGTCACTTTTTCTTGGTCTTCTAGAATCTCTGTTCTGCAGAAAAAGACCAAAAAAAAAAAAGAAAAAAGGCTAGAACTTCTAGAATCTCTGAACACTCCAATATCTTATGTCACAAGTTGGCCTACATTTTTATTACAAAATTGGATTCTGGCAGTATAAAATGCTTTGTGCCCCGCCAATAACCATTGTACATGGACAAGAGAAATTTACACAGCAAGGCCAGAAAGCCATTGCTCTTCATCTTCTCCAACCCCAAAAAAAGGGACAAAAACTAAGAGGTATGTCACTCTTTTCTCCAATGATAGATGTTTCTATTGTCAATTTATTTTACAAAGTTATTCAGATGTTTTGATTTATGGATTCTCTATAATTTCATATTGTCTAGTTATTGGGTTCACCAATGTGTTCACCGGTTGAATTCCATATAACTCTATTGTTTTTTTTTTAACATGTTTGGTAAATTAAATACACAAATTTACTAAATATTTCCCTCACATCATTGTATATAAGAATTATGTACATAATATTAATAGCATTCAGAATTTAAGTGTGTTTAGACTGAAGCAGTGTTGAGATGAGTAATCTATTAGAAAAATGACAAAATAAGAGACAAAAAATTAATAAAAATAACTTTGACAAAATATGAGCCAACATATCTCTTGGATAAAATTTTTGAACTAATATATTGATCTTTTAAATATAACTTAACATATTTTTAATAAAACTATTCATGTTCCTTCTGCTGCCTAATGTAGAAACTTTCAATTTTCTTTTATAATTTATTAACTAAATAGCACATCCTCCTTAAAAGTCTTGTGTTGTACCTTTTCTTTTTGAATGGTTTAACGGAGGAATTTAAATAATTTATTAAAAGTCTTATATTTAAATCCCATGGTCATCAATCCAAAAAAAGAAAAAACAAAGGTATTCATTAAAAGTTTATAATATGATCTCGATGCCAATAATTAAAAAGTTCTTAATATTCCACATAAATTGTAAAAAAAAAAATGGAGTTTTCTTTTCATGTAATTATATCTTCATATGCTCAAATTTTTAAATAAGTTAAAATATTAAAAGAATGCGAGAATACAAAAATTTACAATTTTTTTGTAATCAGACAAAAAAAATTATATTTAATATAATTATAAATAATACAAAAAATACAAAAAAAAATTCCTCCTCAATTTTAGAATTGTTAAATTTCATTCCATCAATTTTAAAAATTCAAAAATAGAACTTTAAAAATTTTGAAAATAAAATCTTAAATTATATAATGGAAGTGAGTTGCAAATTAGGTAGAATAAAAATCAGGTACAACACATCAACTAATCATCTAATCAAAGTTAAAAGAATACTTTTCTTTTCCCTTTTGCAATTTTTTTACTTCTTAATTTATTCAAGTAGCTTGAGTAAAATAATTTTAGATCCCAAATTTCGTGTTTCGTGCATTCACTTCCTAGCATGAGGAGAAGAATGAGGAAGAAAATTTAGTCAAAGTGCATCTTTCCTGGAAAATGGGCAAGCAACCTCACGTATGATTCATACCATGCTTGTCTTTTTCTTGTTAGAGAGAAAATACAGAAATCATTACTCTTCCCTTTTCCAGAATCAAAATCAGATCTTTTACAATCACTCATTTCCTAATTCCTTGGATCACAAGTCGGTGCACACATTAATAAATTATTTCCACATGGAGTATAAAAGTTTCATTCACCCAACTTGTTGGCAGCTCCAGTCCGTAGCTAACCAGCAGGGAGAAGAATTTGAAACACCAAGGCTTGAGAAAGCTTCATTGTTTTTGAAATCTCCTCCTACACCAAAAGCAAAACCAAACAGACCCGAAAAAAAAAAATTGAATAAAACAGGTGACTCTCTTTTGTTGTTTGTGCTTCCAATTTGAGCTGTTATTGGTTTATGGGTTCTCCTTTTAGATCCTGTTTTGTAAATAAACATTGATTTCATGGTCTTTGTGTATGTGTTTGTCACAATGTCTCTTAGACGTTGGCTTGGTTCTGGGCCTCCTGGGGGATGGCTGGGCACTTGGACCTTGTAACAACCAGTGTCTCTCTCAAATATAATTCATAAGGATTTTTCCCTTTTTTCAGTTGGTGTTAACAGCATATCATGCTACGTGCAAATAAATCTGCACAAAAATTAGACTTGCAAAGCAGGCATCATATCTCAGCCTTCAGATTATGACAATCTGACTAGGTTAGCCTTTTGTATAATATTAAAGTGGAATTTGGTGTAGACAACAGTTCGATAGCATCACCAAAGGTAAATGTAGTTATATCTTGGTCCCCATTAGATTTCAAAAATGTGAAAGAAAATCGATGTGCAGGTACCTTGTGTCCAATATTGTAATATCAGTTGCCATTTCAGGTGTTTTCTACATTTTTCCTAGGTCTCTCCGAGAGTTCTTCTTTGTATCTCCCAATAGCTGATGAGCAAAGCAATAATAAACTTTGTTTTCTTGTCCCACGTTCTTGGAAATGATGGTCTTCAAACTTACTAGGCACCAAATTCCATTTGTCTTTGCTCTCGTCTTTCTGCATGTTCTAGAGTACTCAATTTCATACCACGTTATATATACGACGTTGTTGTTAAATGAACATGTGCATAACATCTCAAAACACTAAATCTCTTCACTTTGAACTTCTCAGAAAGCCAAAGTGTAAAAGCTTGCTTTTGAATCTGGTGTTTAAACATGGCATTGGCAAGGATTGCAAAGACAAACCTTAGAAGATCAGGAATCTCTTTTGGCAGCTATGCAATTGAGAAGAATATGTTCTATGACCAAACATACTTTCCCCATGTAAATGTCGAAGCAGTAGCAGATCCAAAATTTTCATACATTTCCGGAATCAATAAGCAGAACTACATGAATTTCTACGTTAGGGGAGTATCAACAACTCCCCGCTACCAGTTTCACTCTGCAGAAAGTGTTATGGAGGAATCCGAATCCGAGTTTGAGCATGATGAGCCCAGATATGCAGGGCTAGAGGCAACGAGGCCAGGCGAGAAGCCGAGGGTGGTTGTTCTTGGCACAGGCTGGGCTGCCGGCAGGTTCCTCAAAGGACTTGATACCAATATCTATGACGTTGTGTGCATATCACCGAGGAATCACATGGTCTTTACTCCTTTACTGGCTTCCACATGTGTTGGGACGCTTGAATTTCGGTCTGTTGCTGAGCCTGTTAGCAGAATACAAAATGCCTTGTCTAGTAACCCGGATTCCTACTTCTTTCTTGCTTCCTGCATTGGCATTGACACAAACAAACATGAAGTGAGTGAACTGGCTTGATTCTTATTTGTTTTTCATGTTCATATTGATTGTTCATTTTCATTTTTGCGATCAGTATGTGCTATGATAGGTGATAGTACATCAACGGTAATGCTAAATTAACCCACTGTCATTCGAAATGTCTCCCTTGTTTGTTAAGCTGACAAAATCCGGGGTGCCAGCAATGAATAAGTGGATTCAGTTTAATTTACATGAAAATGTGTCAACCGTGCAATAAATTACAGTTTGTTTAGAGAAATGAGTGTGTGCGCAATTGTTAGTACATTAGTTCCTAATTTAATATAGAACAGTATTAGATACACTTACGCGGTTATTGAACTCTATGCCTCAAAATATGTGTTAATTAAACCTACGTATTGAGCTTGTGTTATGTATATATTGAGTAATGGTTTTTGGTCAGTGCAACTAGCAATTTCCTTTGACCCAAGAGGGCAAGAGCAAAACACGTCAGCGATAACTTTGCATGCATGATGTGATGTAACAGCGTTCTCTGACAATATGGTGCAGTATTATGATATCAAAATGCTGACTTATATTATTCCATGTCGAAAGGTCCACTGTGAGACAGTTGACAGTGGCGGATTGCCTCGGGAGACTTACAAATTTAAAGTCGCATATGATAAACTTGTAATCGCAGCTGGAGCTGAGCCTTTGACATTTGGTGTAAAGGGGGTGAAGGAACATGCTTCTTTCCTTCGTGAAGTGAACCATGCTCAGGAAATTAGGAAGAAACTCCTACTCAACCTGATGCTCTCAGACAATCCAGGTGTGTTTTTTCTGTTTAGACATAAATGATTCTAAATTGCAGTTATGATTGCAATCACAATTAGTTTTTGCCAACTGCAATTACGAGAATATGCAATTGTACTCAACCTGATGCTCTCAGACAAGCCAGGTGTGTTTTTTCTGTTTAGACATAAATGATTCTAAATTGCAGTTATGATTGCAATCACAATTATTTTTTGACAACTGCAATTACGAGAATATGCAATTCTTACAATATAAAATGGTAGTTGCAGAGATTAGTGTAACCACATTTTATAACCAAACAATGGTCTACGACATCCACATACTCTGGCATTTAAATTGTCATTTTTCTGTCCTTTCTCTTAGATTTTGATTGGAAGTCATATAGTCAAATTGCTATAAAGGAGTAATTTTTGTGCACATTACAATTGTTTGGCTTAACTCTAAGCTTATGATGTTAGTTCTAATATCACAGGCATATCAGAAGAAGAAAAGAAACGGCTTTTACACTTTGTTGTTGTTGGAGGTGGGCCAACTGGTGTAGAATTTAGTGGTGAATTGAGTGATTTTATCAGGAGAGATGTTAATGAGCGCTATGCTCATGTCAAAGATTACGTTCGCGTGACCCTCATTGAGGTATTTACAAGAATCAGTATTGCCATAGCCAGAAATAGATTTAATACAGAAAGATTGAATTTGGTGTACTTAAACTGCTGTCTTCTCTTGAACAGGCTAATGAGATACTGTCATCCTTTGATATTAGCTTACGCCAATATGCAATAAAACACTTGACAAAGGTAAATGTAAACTCTCTTGTTATATAATTGAATTGATGTGGTTCTATGCTTATAAAATTATAGCAGTGTTATTTATGCAATTTATTTTCTCACAATTCTCTCACACCTTACAGATATAGTAAAACTTTTTTAAAATCAAATCCACCTATTTTGATAGATTAGTTTTAATCAAGTCATGTTATATATGCACGATATGAGAAAATAAGTTGTTTAAATAAAATTTTTCATATAGCTATGATTAAATCTGACACTTGAGGAGTCTTGTGTTATTAGGGTGGGGTGAATCTTTTGAGGGGTGTTGTTAAGGAGGTGCAACCAAGGAAGATATTGCTGAGTGATGGAATTGATGTTCCTTATGGTGTCTTGGTGTGGTCGACTGGGGTTGGTCCCTCTGCGTTTGTGAAGTCACTAAATCTTCCCAAGTCACCTGGTGGAAGGTATAATGAAAATGCACCAGATTTGACTTTCTTTGCACTTCAAGTATGCCTCAACCATTAATTTGCAATGTTTTGTTATTAATTACATTTTTGTTTGATATTAGAATTGGTGTTGATGAGTGGCTGCGCGTCCCTTCTGTGGAAGATGTTTTTGCACTTGGGGATTGTGCGGGTTTCCTTGAACAAACAGGAAGGCCTGTCCTGCCAGCTCTGGCTCAGGTGAGAACATCCTTGTACATGATCAATTCTTATATACTCCAAATATAATGTGAATTTTGCTTACATATGGATGAAATATATAAAGCTTCCGTATATATTGGTATTGGATTAAATACAGGTTGCAGAGAGGGAGGGGGAGTTTCTAGTGGATGTGTTCAACAAAATTGGGAAAGAGAAGGGAGGCAAGGCTTTGTCTGCAAAAGGCATGCCACTTGGAGAGCCTTTTGTGTACAAACACCTTGGAAGCATGGCTTCAATAGGACGTTACAAAGCACTGGTTGATCTACGCAAGTCCAAGGTAAATCAATCAAATAAGGTTTCTAACTTTAATGCCAGAGTTTCATTCGTTTTTATATTAATATGATTTTGCAATGTACATAAATAATAATAATGTGCAGGATGCAAAAGGGTTGTCACTGGCTGGTTTCATGAGCTGGATGATATGGCGCTCTGCTTACCTTACGCGTGTACTGAGCTGGAGGAACAGGTTCTACGTGGCAGTCAACTGGGCAACCACAATAGTGTTTGGCAGAGACAACAGCAGGATTGGTTGAAATAAGACATTGTTGTTTAGCTTGAGTTTGTATCCTTTTAGCCTTTTTCTGTTGTAGAATAATCCTAGTTAGTGAAGTTATTTTCTTAACAAGTTAAGGTTATAGAATCAAATTGGCAGTGTATTTACGTTATTCTGGGGGGTTATGATATTAATCCTACATGTGACTGCTTCACATAATGTGCTCAAGAGTCAAGATCCTGAAGCATCTCACACTTCTCTGTATGTAAATTGGATTATTCTGTTCAAAAGGATTTGGCAGGCCATCTTTACTGTCATCATCACTCGAGAAAATGCTTGGTTTCCTCAAAATCACACGCTAAGTGTCCATTTATTAATCACAAAAGGTGTTAATTTATTATTTAATTTAATATTTAATCGGCCAAATGTATTTTCATTAAAAAAAAAAAAACCAATGATCACTGGTTGCAATGATAAAACCATTTTAGATCATCCTTTTTTGATATCCAGATAAAATTTAAGAGCGTCCACACAATAAGTAACATAAGATCCTCAATTTCTTCCTTCAAAATATTTTTAAAAATTACAATCAGATGTTGAAAATTAGAGAATTTATCAGAAACTTACATCAGTGAAACTACAAGACAGAAGAAAATCAGCAAATTTGTACAACTTTGTTATACAAACAATAGTCAGAGACCTAAATACCCCTACTTTCTCTTGGTGACCCATCAAAAAATTGGTTTAAATTTGAACATGGAAGAATCAGAAGTGAACACAACGGCTACCGAAGGAAAAAGCAGAGGAGAAGCTGTGAATCAGAGCCATCACAATCCCCAGCTTCACTTGACCCCTCTTCGGAATCAGACGGCCGGAAAATCTGTGCCCCAATCCTCCACCGTTGATCCCGTCTCTCCTCGTCACGCCTTCCATCTCTCTGTTAACCTCTATCGCCACAAGTACAGCCTCCCACCACAGAAACAAACCTCCCTACAAGAAAGAGATCGCTGCTGTCGTTGAAGAAGAAGAAACTTTAGCAGTCGCAACGGATTCGATTTGTGAAGCGCGAATTCAACTATCGTCATTCTGCTCTATTTATAGTTGACAAAAAGGAGCTGGTAACTATACTTTTACGGAAATGCCCTTGTTTGCTGGCCTTTTTTCTCGCTATCTTTCTGCTTTTTAATGCTCGCAGTATTTGAATAAGTGGGCTTTATTGACGATTTTGACCTTGCTTTTCTTGCCAGCTGTGCGGTGTGGGATACCTGTTTCTCTGCTTTTTGTTGGATATTGACCCTTCTAAAGCCTCAAAGTCAGACTTTTCTTTTGCTTTATTCATACATACACGTGAAATATTACATTAAATCTATATATTAAAAAAACTTAAAGTTAATAAATGAATAATTTTTTATTTTATAAATAATTTAGTTTAATATATATATATGATTTTTTTTCTAACAAATCAGCGTCCAAAGAAAAGAGTGAGTTATTGACAGGTTAATGGCATAAGAGAACACGTATTAGGTGTTATTGTTTTCAATTTAATAATTAAATGATAGCTTGGCCAACAGTGGCTGGTGGAAGTGAGCTACTAGTTGCTTACTTGCTTGTATTAATGATTTTACACAAGTGGAACTCACCTTTGATATAAAAGAATTAATTAATCAGTGCATATAGTTTCAACGCTCATGACATCAGGGAATACATAATAGCTTTGCTTGTTCAAATTGATTAATTATATTATAATCTGTATGGTTAACAGTCAACACTAATCATCTCTTCATTAGATTTTAGAAAGAAATGGTCAAATACTTTTAGTAATGGTTCAAGGTTAGGGGCCAGATGCCACCCACTTAGTAGGCGCAATTTGATTAAAAATGTGACAACGATGTCGGAAATTAGGAGGGTTTCAAACAGGGCAGTGTTCATGTGTCCCCAAGACGCTAAGTTCAAAAGTAAAATATCAGTTATAATTTTTGATGTATCGACACTTCATATAATAGTTATATTTTTATGTCAAAACTATTTCTATTTCTGATACTTATTGATAGTGACACTTTATTTATCATATAAAAATAATATTAATATTTTTAAAAATATCATGTCTCCGTATCTATGTCTACATATCTCTGTGTCCACATGTCAGTATTCATGTAACATAGGTTGTAATTAATAAAACTGAAAAATCTCCAAACTCCGTGACCAAGGGTATACTTGTCATTGCAGCGAAAACGACAGACGACAATATTTGATAATTTAAACAGCAATTAAGTGTTGTTTAACAAGATAAGCATTGTAGTGACGTGTAATCGTTGTTACATTAAAATCACGTGGCGGATTGAGTGTATGAAATATGATTTCCAGGAATCTCTTTGTCGTTTTGTCGTTTAGCTCCTTGCTTTCACGCAAGGTTTCCTACCAACCACTACCGCATATCCGGTCCAGTCCAAGTGCCCTGAATCTACCCTCATCGGATCGAAATGTGGGCCCAACGCCCCTACCACCTCAGCAGCCATCCCATCCAAAATAAATATGCTGACAACTACGTCGAATATATCCCCAAACCTACCTTTAAAATACTCCTCTAAGAGAAGGTATACATCTCAATCTTACTGACCTTTTCAAATCTTAGTGAGGTGTAGAGATATTTTAAGTATAAAAAAAAAATAAGATTGAGGTGCTAAGTCGGATTAAATAAAATAATAAAATGCATGCACTGAATCTTGCAGTGGGAAGCCATGGATGCAATGTACATGATGA
>JANHAO010025209.1:0-11415 GCA_026873985.1 Saraca asoca
AATGTTTAAATATTTATTATTAATACAAAATACGTATTTAATTTCATTTGAATATATGTATTTATTATAAATTATTCTTATATCAAGATAATAGATAAAGAAAAAATTAAGACAGGAAAATAATACTGCATTTAGTGACGATTTTTTGGAAAATCACTATTAACAACAGTGAAAAGCATCACTAAAAATGATTTAAAAAAAATTGTCAAATCGTCGTTAAATGAAATGTAAAATTGTCGTTAAAAATAATTTTTTTAAAAAAATTACCCTATCAAAATCGCTATTAATTGCAAGAAAAATTGCTGTTTTTTTTTTCAAAATTTTTTTAAAAATCACCGCTAAATACAACGCAAAACCGCCGCTAAAATTAATTTTTTTAAAAAAAAATTTCGTAAAATCGCCGCTAAAAATTTTTTTTTTTAAATTTTTTTTTGAAACCTCCGCTAAATGCAAATGGAACTACCATAAAAAGCAAACAAAAAAATTATTTCTTTGCACAACTGCCGCTAAATTCGGAGAAACCATCACTATATACAACCGCTGCTAAACAAAAAAAATCGCTGCTATATTCAACTGCCGCTAAAGTAAAAAAAAATCGCCGTTATATACAATATTTCTGGCATTTTCACAAACCGCCGCTAAATGTAGATATAACCGCCACTAATTATTCTCGAAACATGAATTTCTAACGATTTTAGAAACTGCCGCGGAGGTTGTTAGCAGCGGTTAAAACTGCCGCTAAATACTTATTTTTTTTGTAGTGACATAATGTTTAGTCATTAAATGATGATCTAATGATGAGAAGTTTAAGTATTATGCTAGAAGTTTTAAATTTGAACCTCCTGCTTATCAAAGAAAAAAAAAGAAAAAAAGAAAGGGTATGAAAGTATGATTTATTAGGTTCGTAATGCACAACATACAAACAAAAGTCTCTCCGCCAAGTCTTCCTACCAATGCCAAACTATCGACCAGACTTTTCTATTTGTTTTTCGATGACTCTTCCATGTCTTCCTCTCTTGCATCACTAGTGAATTTTATGCAAATAATTTGCTCCTATTGCTTTCATAAGCGGGAAAGTTAAATCTTTCTTTAATAATTGATGTTAACCCATACAAATATTTTTCTTAGTATATAAGTAGACAATGTGTAAACAAAATGTAACCGAACAGTGTGTAGAAAACAAAAGGTATCTCTACTACTAAAAAATCTTAATGGGTTACATGAAATTAATTAATTAGTAAAGTTATACATAATTAGGAATTATTCATAGTTACGTAACCTATGAAGGCTAATGTGAGTACAAAGATACTATGTAAGGTATGGAAAGAATTAAATCCAATGAACATCCACAATAAAGTAATATTTATAATACTCTCATTCATGTCACGAGCTAGTAGCTCTTCAGTCAAAATAGTGTGGCCCATGCTTGCCACTCTTGATCAATATGCTAATGTTTTAATAAACTTAAGTCATACTTAGATAGATAAACATGGCATTGTAGATTTTGTCATCTATAGAATTAAATCCTATGCACAACATGTTCAAAGATAATATAATCCTGTAAACCGAAGCAACTACACAGCCGTGCCTCAAGAACACCCTACATAAATAGCCTTTAGTGCATAATGGGCAAGGGAAAATTGAATAGGGAGAGGCACAACTCTTTTATATTAATATATGCATCATTATATAGTTTAGGATGTGTCAAGGGAGGCTCCAAGTCAACACACTTCTAAGATCCCTAGACTAGTTCCAACAAGCCTTGCATGAGCATCTGATAAGACTCCAATGTACCCTCCCGACAAGTTGTTGAGACTCTTCCCTAAAGAGCATTTTAAACCAAAGGTCAAATGACACAAGTAGAATACATTTTTCAAATTGACAAGAAGGCTTTTTTCACAATTCTAGATGAATTTTATGCACCATTTTATATAGGTGCTAAGCTAAAAATTCAAGGAATGCAGCCATATGCTTTCTTACTCGCATTGGACAAATGAATCATACCAAAATACCCCAAAAATTGGGAAAAATTGAAAAAATAGTACACAAGTTGAATTGCACCCAAATTTAAGCCACAAGGCCTCTATATAATGCTTATTTTTTCACAAAATTTCGTGTCAAACTAAGCACATTTACTCCTATAAATCGTGCACAAGGCTAGCTTGTGACATTTTCTCTCACTTAAATGAATATCAATGCCCTTATTAATGTCTTAATCTGACATAGCTCCCATGGAGATTTTCAACTTGCTTCACTCAAGCTACTCCCTTAAACTCTTCATGAGGGTCTTCAACCTACTCTACCAAGCTTCTCCCTTGACTATTCCTAGCTTGTCTTTATAAGTAATGCCATTTGGGGACTTTTGTGAAAGATAGTACCATTAACCTGACACAGCATCAAAATAATCTTTAGTCTTGTTAACGGTGTAATTTGGTCAACCGATAAAGTTCAATAAACCCCAAATTGTAATCTGGTGAGAGTAAGAGAAAAAGAGTGTGAGAGATGGAGAGGAAGAATAGGGGAAGCACTAGGAGTTTTTAATGTGATTTGGTTAAAATCAAGTGTTGATTCCTATGTCTATGATAGTTTTATTTCTCAGAGTATTTGCTAAGTATAATATGTTTACAGAGGGTTCTCTCTGTCTAAGATTGGCTCTTTTTGTTCAATAATCTTAACCCCCTTTTTATAATTACTGGGTGTACAATCTTAACGTATTCCAAAAAAGGAAAAATAATAAACTAATTGTAACTTGTTTCTCGCAAGATGGTGTATGCAAGTTGGCCATGCAAGTTGATATCTGTAAGTTGGCCATACAAGTTGGTCCCTCTTCGGGTTTAATCATAGTGAGCTTTCTGAAAGATGACTGAGGTGGCTTGTTTCGTTCTATGAGTTAGAGCTTGTAGTCAATCGACTTGAGGTTTTTGTGAACATGGTTGCCCAATGACTTGAGCTTGTATTCAATCATCTTGATGCTTTGGT
This sequence comes from Saraca asoca, assembly GCA_026873985.1. NCBI lineage: Eukaryota > Viridiplantae > Streptophyta > Magnoliopsida > Fabales > Fabaceae > Saraca > Saraca asoca. The sequence continues at coordinate 2,980 of JANHAO010025209.1, forward strand.
TTAGCGACTTTGAGCTGGTTTAAGGTGGGTCATTGCTAGTTGGACTTGTTTATTGGGCTTTTACTAACCTATCTGTATGGTTCCAAAAATACCCATAACAAGTCTATTATTCATCAGCTCCTCCTGCGACTTCCTCTAGGCTTGCCTCCTTGAGCTGGCTCCATAAAAAATTTACTGCTTCTACAGACTTTAGTGAATTACTTCTATAGACTTTGGGTTTATTCCCTTTGCAACTTGTGTGTTTGCTGCCTCTATAACTTGTAAGCATTACCTCTATACCTTTTGGTTTTGTTACCTCTATGGCTTGTACACATACTTTGTATTTGAGATTTTACTACCAGAGATGTCCTACATCTAATGTCCCATAACATTAATGTGAGATACAAGACTAATCTTGTACTTGCAAGTTTGCTCATGTTGGATTTGACGATCCCTTAAACTTTGTTGTGCCCCTCGATCGGATCCTATAACCTTTTTTTAAATTGATACCCTCTGCATCTCAATCATCACATCCTTTTTGGAGTTGATGCTCTCTAGCATCATGGTCCTCATGACCTTTCTTGGGTTTGCAAATTCATAGGCTGGCATTTTACAATTGATACACTCTTTTATGTTAACCCTTATAGCCATTTCTACAAAGATCAATACCCATAAGCACTTCTTAAATGACATCATCCAATGTATAGGCCACCACAGTCTACTTAGAGTGTATCTTTTGATGGATCCCCCGCCTTTGCTTGGTAGGGTTTGAATGTAGAGTAATCTATCACTCTAGCTTGAGCATTACATGCTTGTGCACTAGCAAATGTGAACCCCTTAGTCATTGCCAAAGTCCATCTCACAACTATGATGCACTATCTCCGTAGTATTTTGAAATGATCCCTTTAAAATGCCTCATTCAAAAGATAGTGTGCCTCTGGCAAAATCTTGGTCTTTTCCTACTAGATTCCACTTGCTCAGTGCATCACTCTAAATGGTTATGATGCACTATTGCATAAGCAAAGCTTCACCCTCTAGCTCTACTAATTGCTAACTTATCACTCTGGATGTGATCAAGCACTCTAGTAAGATTAAGGCTTCTCTTGGGGCTCCCCTTGCTAGACAGGCCATCAATTCTCCCATCCTTTTGGATAGTTTGCATTCCTTCAAATGCTATTATGAATAAGTACCTAACCAATGACTCTATTGTACAACAAGTCCATTGACTTTTGTAAACACTTGCATTTGATGCACTAATAATGTTACTTTAGTTGTAATATTCTCAAACTTTTGCCTAAGATCTGCTTTAACCTCTTACTACCCATATGGCCAAGTCGTTGATAGTGTCTCTTCATGAGTTTGAGAAATGTTCATTTCTTTTACAACTCACATGCTTGGACAAGATACATCTATTTTAATGGTCAACCTTGCCATGATGAGAACTCTTTCCCATCACCCAAATCACTAGCTGATCCACCCTGCCTACCGTGTCTTATTTCTTACCCATCCTCTTTACTTGCTTTGCTAAGTGCTTAGTGAAGCCTTAGGGCATGACTAGGCTAGCGCTTGGCATGAAGTCAAGTTTGTGTAGCCACCTGACCTGCTTTCTAACAAGTAGGTTCTAATATCAAATGTCATGAGTAGATAGCTCTCTAGTTGAAACCATGTGATGCATGCTTGCCACTCTCGACCTACATGCCAATCTTTAAACAAACTCAAGATGTACTTGGATAAAAAGGGCATTGTGGATTTTGTCACCCATACAATCAAAATCATATACACAACATATCTGAAGGCAACATAAACTTGTAACTTGAAGCACTCACATAACCAAGCCTTAAGAATGTCTCACATAAATAGCATTTAGTATGCAACAGGCAAGGAACAATTGAATAGGGAGAGGGACAACTCATTTTTATTGATATATACCCAATTACAAAGTTGAGAGCATATAAGGGGAGGCACCAAGCCGACACACTCTTAAGATCCCTAAACTAAGGCCAATGAGCACTTGATAAGGCCCTAATAAGCCCTGATGAGGTCTCGACAAGTTGGTGACACTCCTCCTAACAAGCATTTTGAGCCAAATGTCGAATAACATAAATAGACATATTATTTCTAAGTTAATATGAGGCCTTTTCATATAGTTTTGGGTGAAGATTATGTGCATCATATATGGATGCAAAACTAAAAATGCAAAGAATTATGGAAAACACCTTTATTTTTTTTCTTAAAAAATCAAAGAGTATTTATTGTCCTTGTTGGGTTATGCATATTTGTTATGTATTTGAAAAAAATATGTATAAATTATATTATTGTAATTTTTTTAAAAAAAATTCATGCTTTTTATAATTTTTTTTCCATAAAATGCTCTTTTTTAAAATATTAAAAAAATTGCATGCAATTTTTATTGATAAAATTTATTTTTATATAATTATCACATACAAATCCTTACAAAGTTATAAATTTAGTATAAAAAATATTATAAAAATTTTATAAAAAATATATCCCCTTTAATTTTAGGTTAGCTAAACTTTATCCCATCAAATTTAAAAAAATTAGAAATCTGATGTGAGAGCAAGAGCCAAAAGATTTTATGGAAAATCCAATCCTACAAGATGTGATAAGAAATTCATAGCTATTGTATTTTATTTAGTTTTGGAGTTATTTTATTATTTAAGTTCTAATAGTTTGTATTTATCTTTCTTTATTTTTGTGAAGTCCCACACTGAGTGGAGTAGGTGTTTTAAGTGTAGGAGATTAATATAAATAGTTAAGATGGTGTTTTAAGTGTAGGAGATTAATATAAATAGTTAAGTCCCACATCACTTAGATCTTGTGGACTATTCTCCTAGATTGCTACTATATTTTTGTACTCTGTTGGGAGGTTTTATATAATTCAATATTCATTCAGTAATCAATTCAATATATTTTGAAATTATTTTCATATCTTCTTATTTATTTCTAGTGCCCTTGTAATCTATTTTCCCACCGCCACCATCCATTATGCGTAAAAATCAAATAGTTAAACTACACAAAATTACAAAACATGGAATAACACTCATTGTCTACTTAATAAATCATTTTATTAAAATATGTGATTTTTTCATAAATTTTTTAAACAAGAATCATAATATTATTATATGTTAATTTATCATGTCATTTTTTCATACATAATTTCTTTGTTATATCATTAATAGAAATTCAAATAAATATATAGAATTTTAATTAAATACTTAACAATGAGTTGAAAAATTATGTGTGAAAAATGATATAATAAATCAATATACATTATTGTAATTCTTATTTAAAAGATATATGAAAAAAAATCATGTAATATAATAAATAGTTAATTAAGTAAATAATAGGTATTAATTCCAAGTTTTGTATAAATTAATAATTTTTTAATTGCAACTTATATTAAAACTAATAATTGTACGCCAAACTAAAATAAAAGGAATTTATCTTTATAGTGTAATACGTGACTCTAATTCAGAGAATACTTATGTAGCTTTTCATAATAAAACATACTAATTTTTTTTTCCTATATAACATTACTAATAGTTCAATAAGATAGAGAAAATATTAGTATATAATTTAAGAGGAAGAAATGTAAAACTTTTTATTTAAGAGAGATTCAAATACTTAAGAGAAATAAATGTATAACTTTTATTTAATAAAGCTTTATACTTGGTCTTGGTTGGTGCAAGTACTTGACAAGTGTTATAGGTATTTTTTGGTACTGTACAAAATGGGTTGGTAAAGGCCTAATAGCGAATAAGTCTAACTAAAAGAGACTTAGCTTGTTAAGGTCACTGATAGACACCAGCTCGCTAGCCGCAAGCTTGGGATACTGAACAAGACCAAGGCAGTGGTCTCAACTTGCTAGAGATGAACCCCAGCTCGCATGGCTAATGGTTCGCTTTGCGTGAGCTCGAGATCGCCAAGAACAAGCTCAATGACCCCAGATAGGAGCTCTAGCTCATAGGGTGCAGTATCTTTCCTAGCTAGAAGCTCACTAAGCATAAACCTGAAGTGCACGCCTACTCATAGACAACTTGCAAAGCCCATATGCAAAAAGTAGCTTATGGGGACCCACTCACAAAAAGAAGTCCGCAGAAATCGATTTGTAAAGATCTAGATTGTCTAATATATTTATTACTTGATGTAACATGTTTATAGTTTATAAAATTATATTTGTAATCTCCCAACCTCTATAAAAGAAGGAGGAGCAGATATAATAGAATAGGCTAGAAAAATACATATTGTAACTTTGCCAAATTATTTCTCGAAGCAATAATACTACTATAGACGTAGGAATCCAAACAAAAGATTTTAGCTGAACCATTTTAAAAAACCCTCTTGATTTTTGCTATTCTTCCTCTACTTATCTCTTCATTTCCCATTCATACAACCAAATTGCAGCTTGGGGTATCAAGAACAGTCTCAGTTAACTGGATTTTTGGCTAATCAAATTTCACCGTCAACAATAGGTTAACTGTTAACTGTTTTATTAGCTATTAATTGTTAACTGAAAATAGATAAATTAGTTGATTATATTTGATAAAATTAGCTGTTGAATTAAATGTAAAATGATATAAAATGACATGTTAATATTATTAAATAATATATTGAGTAAATTAATTCATATTTATTTTGAGACTAAAGTATATTAATGCAATCAAAATATTTAAAATCAGAATAAAATTTCTTAAGATTTAATTATTTATATTTTATGACATCATATATTTATTTACTTATTTATTTTTATTGAATTAATAGGCATTAGTCAAATATATAATGATATATGAATTTTTTTGTTCTATTTGACTTTGTAAAAAAAATAAGCATTAAAAATAAGAAATTTAATTAACTAGGACATGGACTATTAGTTAATCAAAAGAAGAGAAATAAATTAGAAAAAAAAATAATTAAAAGTTCTATTATTATAAATTATATACTACTTAAAGTAGTTTCTCAAAAGATAATTTTTTTCTAAAAAGTCAATGCACTAAACATTTCTAAACTATGAAAAAGAAATATATAACAGAGCCAAAAAGCTAAAGGCTAACATTTGTTATTGTGTCAAACACACACTTGACCACTGATTATGTTCCAATGGCTATAAAGAACAAATTTTATCTTTGATATGAAATTACTTCTCTCACTTTATTTAATAAAAAATGGTTACCCTTTATTTGCAATAGGATTCTTCATTGCAAATGAAATTTAAAAATATAAATTATAATTAAATATTAATATTTTCAACATGTTCTTAATAGTAATTTAATCGTGCATACAATACAAAATTCCTTATAAGAGAATTTTATTTTAAAGTTTGTTGCAAAACTTTTTTATGGATTTACAAATGAATTTTCTATCATGAAATTTTTCATTTTTTTTACAATTTTTTAAGGATTGAATTTTTCACTTTGTTTAGACGTAAGTAAATAAAATCATAAATTTTATGTTTGAAAAATACTATCATCCCATAAATTCTAAATACAAAATACATTAATTTTAAACCTAAAACACTAAACCTCAATTAACCTTTAAAGTTTGTGATTTAGTAGAGTATGTGGTTTAGAATTCAGAATTTAAAAGTTAGGAGTATCTTTCAAACAAAAATTTTATAATGATAAATTTTCTCTAATGCAAAAATATTTAATTGCACTCATATTTCCACAAGCAGTATATTATCAATTCCCAAAACAAAAGTTTAAAAAATAAATAATTATTTGATTTGACTGGTATCTAGAAATTAAAATAATTTTTCTGAATAGCTTTCAACAATGTCATTTATTGTAATACTTTGAATTTTCTAAAGTTAATTTTGACAATAAAATGACTTTTTGGGAAAAATTTGAAAAATAGTAAATTTGAAATTTTTGAGCATCTCAAAACTATAATTTGGGGTTATGAAAAGTTGAATACATTAGAAATAAATTATATGAATTTTAGGAATTTTTAAATAACTAAAATTGTCATTATAAATGCCCAGAAAATTAAATTCATGTTTTCAAGATTTAAAATTTCAAAAAACTTCGAAAAGATCAAAACTAGGGCTAAGGGTACCTAATAATGGTAGTATTATAGTTGTTATAAAGGTAATTAATTTAACTAATTTTTAGCAAAATTTTATGGCCACTGACAATCATTAAGTACGCTAATTTTGGGTTCAAAGTGGAGGAAATATGAAAAAGATTAAAAAGGGTAATATTTCAATTGAAGTCAAAGTTAAGGATTTGACTTATTCTTTTCCCATTTTGCCCTCACTCAACTGACTTCCTCTTCTTTTTCTTTGGCCTTTTCCAATTACAACTCATGCAACCCATACCTACTTACCCAAGTTAAAGCCTCTCTCTACACTTACTCTATCTCCTCAAGTAAGTCCTTCATCTCTTCTTATTAATTTCTTTTATTTTTATAGTTGAATCCTCTCTTCTTCCTCTTCAATTTGATATCAAAATCACATTGATTTACTAAGTATATCTTGAAATCTAAATTTTTGAAATTTACAGTTACTATTTAGATGACTTTTCACTTCCAAAACCCATGTGATTTTTTCTAAAGTTTTAGAGTTTAAATCTTATATATTTAGCTTGTTTCTCTACCATAAAACCATAATGAATTGGTATATTATTGTTTGCTGAAAGAAAAATATAGAAATAGCTAAGAAGCTAATATGCTCTTTTCTTTATTTATGAGAGTATCAAAGATTTCTGGTAGGATCAGTAGTAATCTTGTGTTTCTAATTTACATGTGAGTAATTTTTACCATTCTTGTAAATTATAGAGTGTTTATTACTTGTAATTTATTGATTATTTGTGTAAGTTGGAAAAATGAGTTTTCATGTGATTTTGTGGTAAAGTTGAGACTAAATGTGTTTAATGACATGATGGTTAACAACATAATGGCTAGTTTTCTATTGAAATAGCTAAGTTTCAAGCTTGTTTAAGCTCTTAAAGCATGTTGGGTTAAGATCCTATGGTGTAATGCTGAATTGGAAGTCACTTCCCATATTTTTTTCTATTGTCATATAATACCTACTCATGCGAGTCTAATCATAGCTTTTGAAATGGATTTACGATCATGCTCATAGAAATCCAGTTATTTTGTTCTTATGATTCAAATTGGAATTTAAACTAGAATTTTGTGATTCAAATCAAATCATTCTACCCTATTTTTCAATCCTGATCACAATTCTGATCGTGTTTGTAATTGGACTTCTTGAACAGTTGCACATTTTGGTAAGTAGACTTGCATTTTTAACTGAATTTCCTCAAGCCGAATCAAATCTTTTACATTTAAACTCCTCAATCTTAATCGCGATTCGACTCAAATTTCTTCAACAATCCTACTCACGATTCTAATCACATCTTCAGAAATTTCCACATTTCTTAGTCTAATTTCACTTCTTTCTAAAATAATTCCTATCCCTTTGATTTAATCTTATATGAACCCTATTTAAGCAAGTATAATAACTAAGAAATCTTAAATAGGTAGTTATAATCTAATAATATTGAATAGCATATGTTATTAGTATGAAATTAATTATAATAGTCAAATGAAGAAACGAAGAATATATGATGCATTTGCAATAGAATGCAACTCATGTGATTAGGATTGTGGTTGAATAAGAATGTTGTGATCTAGTTATTGTGAGAACCATATTGTTTAATATTTGATAATTTTCATGAGATCCAGAATGGAATATGATATCATGAAAGATGATGAAATGTGATGATGTAATCTTGATGATGTTTCTCTTATAAGAATTAATATCATTCACTACAAAAAAAAGTGCATTTTAGCGACCGAAATATTCGGTCGCTAAAATTTGATTTTTGGTCGCAGAGATTTTTTGCGACCGAACACTAACTAAAAATTAGGAGTGGCGAAAACCCCAGTTGCAAGACATTCAGTGATCGAAACAAGGCAGTCGCTGAGTTTAGCGATCAAATTAGCGACCACATATTTCGGTCACTAAGATTATAGAGGCTCGGTCGCAGTTTTAAAATTTTGTAACAAAAAATTTTGGTCGCTGTTTGGTCTCTACCTGCAAAAGAATTCGGTCGCTGTTTCGGTAGCTGGTTTATTTTGCAACCTATTTTTCGGTACCTATTTCGATCGTGAAGTTTTAAATTTTTGCGACTAAAAATTTCGATCGTTGGTTTATTGTTGCGACCGAAATCTCCGTCTCTATTTCGGTCATGAAATGGCAAAATCGATCGCCAAAACCAAACTGTTTGTGTGCTTGGTTACGATCAAAAATTTGATCGCCATTTCGATGGCAAAATTGTAAAATCTAGAAAAAAGCGATCGAAAATTCGGTTGCCATTTCGGTTGCAAAATGGTAAAATCTGGAAAACAAATTGTTCACAAATTCAGTCAATGAACAGCTTTTGCAGTCATTTTTTTAGGTACCTGATTGACACATAAATTCAGTCAATGAAC
>JANHAO010025210.1:0-11413 GCA_026873985.1 Saraca asoca
TAGTAGCAACTTATAGCAAATGATAAATGTTTAAAATTTATTTTTCTAAAATTTGTTTTTCAACATCAAAATTAGTGTATAGCTTAGAGTAATTTTATTAACCAATTTTTCTTTAAAAAATTTACTCTAAGGCTAACATACCTTACTAATCAGAATTATGAAAAGTTCACATTAGATGTTTCAGATTTTCATTTCAAACTTTGGTATTGTATTTCTTACATAACTTTTTGATTTAATTTACGATTTGTAGGTTAATAGGAATTACTGATACAAAGGAAGAAATTGATCTTTCCTTTGTATATTCTTTAGTTGTGAGATTGATTACAGCTAGTTAAAGATTGTAAAGAATTCTTTGAATATCTCTAGGTTATAAGATTTATAGTCTATAAGAGATGAAAAAAATTTTGTATCTAAGTTTACAAAAACTTGGTGAAAATCTTGTATTGTAATAGTTTAGCAAGGGCCTAGTCAAAGTCTTTTGCTATAAACTAGTTGTTCAGGAGCCCGATTAAATCCTATTGTTTGATAATAGAAAGTGACTATCTAGTTGAGGATTGTCTTGTGGATGTAGGCTTCAATTGTTATTTCAATTGAAGTTGAACCACTTTAAAAATTAGTATTCTTGATTATTTCTTTACTGTATTTTATATTTTTGCTCTTACTATTCTGAATTCTACTTTGTTGCTTTACTAATTTACTGGTTTTATTGTTTTTGCATATGTTCTGCGTTCTGGAATTCTAACTTATACCACACAACCCTATTTGATTAATTATGCTTGCAAATCTATATCATATATAATCAGTGGCTCCAATACTATCTTAATTTCCAATAGAGTTTCTTTAACAAACACTGTAAAACAAAATCCAACTTGAATTAAAAAGAGTATTTTCAAAAAGGGAAAGATCATTTTATTATTGTTTTAAAATTGGGACCAACTTCATTCATCAAATCCTCTCAAATGATGTTATCTCAAAGAGACAAACACAAAATAGTCGAAAAATAAGCTCAAGTGAAGCAAATTTAAATCCCACATGAAGATTCAATAAGTCGATGCTCGATAAAGAAAACCTTCATCGAAACTATGTCAGATTGAGGCGTCAATGAAGACTTTAACATTTGAACTAGGAGAAAATGTCACAAGCTAGCCTTGTGAACTAATTTGGGAGCAAATGCACTTTACAAGAAAATCTTTGAACTAATTTATGAAAACCCACATTAAGATTCAATAAGTTGATGCTCGATAAAGAAAACTTTCATCGAAGTTATGTCAAATAGAGGTGTCAATGAGGGCATTAACATTTGATCTAGGGGAAAATGTCACAAGCTACCCTTGTGAACTAATTTGAAGGCATCTAAACATGCTTAGTTTTGGATGAAACTTTACAAGAAAATCAAGCATAAAGAGGATGTTTAGTAGTGCAAATTTGGGAGCAAATGCACTTGTGTATTATTTTTTTCCTAATTTTAACCATTTTGGGATATATTTTTTTTTAGCATAGATCATTCGTCCAGTATGAGTAGAAAAATATATAATTTAAAAAAAAATGACATTGTTTCTCTTAACTAATTTTATTTTGGAAAAAAAGACTAATAACTACACTACAAAATAGATATACATTATAATTTATTACAACTACAAAACAGATAATATTACAACTTTTCTATTAGTCTTTATCACAATAGGGTAGGAGAAACTCAGCCCTCCAATCTTGAATTTGGTCAATTTTAGCTTGAGTGTAAGGACTGATATCTCTAAAGTACTACAAAATAGATATACATATAGCAAACCACATATCCATATATCATAGAGCCATACCATAATTTTTGTAATAGAAATCTCAACATATCCATATATCAAATATCCAAATTAAACTATCATACTTTTTCTGGATCATGGTGATCTTCCTCCATTGAGTAATTATGTCCCCTCATATACCTCAATATAAGTATCCACACTCAAAATTTCTTGTTTGATGAGGGTACTGCAACAAATCAAATATAAATAAACATTTCAATAAATTATGAAATTACTTAGAATATTATAAAAGATATTCGATATGATAAAAAAAAACTTACTTTTAAGGTGATCCATTTTGTGTTAGCCTTTTTCCTATTATCGCTAATGTGAAAATAAACCTTAATACATTTGTTGAATCAAATTCATGCAAGAATCATTATATTAATAAAGGAAATCATATATAATATAAATCCAAAACTAAATTTTAACTTATAACATAACTCACAAGTCAACTAAGATTCTAGTATTCTTGCAAATTGGATGCCCCAAGGGATCAAACCAGTAAATGACATTTCTCATGGGATATATCATGCATAGCATCCAATAAGATTATGAATTGGAAGCTATAGATAAATTCACAATTAAAAAACTTGCACACAAGATATATCTTTTCCATGGCTAAGAATTGCATGATGTCAACCTTGGTAAAAAAAAAAAATCACATACATAACCCATGACCTCAGCATCCATATGAACATAAATGAAAATATCATTTGCCATCTTCTTAACCATAACAAATAACATTTTTTTGGTTCAACAGGAGGCATATTATGGGTCAGAGTTGGTTGATTAGTGGGTTAATTCATTGACTCCTTAGTCTGCTTAGTCTTAACCTTCTTGGTCCCCTTTGTAGCCCAATTAACATGTATTAAAATTATGAAATTTAGATATTAGATATATTGTAAACTAGGGTCTTTCAAACATAATTACTTATTAGATAGAAAATGATACCTCTGTAACTAAAGTGATAAGACTTTTTGACCATGCGATGTAAGTCCCAATCACTTGGGCCACTGTCCTTTGTTCATTTGTTGACATTGGTAGTGTTGCACTTTGATCTAATAGGGTGTCAACAATGACCTTTTGCTTGCCTAATAATTGTTGGCAATGAAGGGTGTGGCTGTAAAACCCTTCCATATGCCATTGTACGTCCCTCAAGTCCTAGAGTTAAAAGGCATTTGGCTCCTTCCTGTATAGGTAAGAAAATCAAATTTAAAAAAGTTAATTATAATGTTATTTTTCACATAAAATATTATAAACTACTTACATAATAAAGGAAGTTTAAGTTTTTAATGGTAGTCATTAACCTCCAATAGCTCTACAAATGGGTCAAGGTCTATCAGGTAGCTGGTTTTCACATTGTTAGGTAGGGAGAAGGATGCATCTCTATCTCATCATCTACGGGCCCCAAGATGGTGAGTAACTGCATGCCCATCTTCTTAATGTAGGCTATCATCTTTCGATAAAAGATTTCTTCCATTTCGACCTGACTCTTCCCTTTTATCTTTTGTGTCACTCGAGTAGTAATCTTTGTAGTAAGATCTTCCAAAGAAACTAATGATCCTTAGATATGCTTCAAGGATCCCTAAGATAGGCATTAAGACCCACTTGTCCCTAACCCCCCTAATATGGCCAGGATGCTCTTCAATTACTAGTGCAACTATTAATATGTCTTTCCTTCTAAATGGATTAAAATCTCCCTAGGTCAATTGCTACATGAAAGAATCATGTGGCATATATACAATTGAGAATATTTATTATAACTTAACACTTATAATTACTTAAACAATTAAAACTTGCAAATTTACTTACAATTTTCTTGGCAACTGTCTGACTTTCTTTGGCTGTATATTGACTTTTTGTGTTCACCTTGGCTCTTTCCCTTTTGCAAAGCTTGCTCAAGCTTCACATATCCACCACAAGACAGCTTATGCTTATATTTGTTTTTGACTTGTCTCTCCTTGTTGGCTTCACTCTTACCATGTTGACAAAAAAGGATAATTGATAAGATGGTCAAATTACTTATAATATATAGTTGCAAAAATATAAGGCAAGATGACCAAATTTACCTAAAAAGCCTTGAATTGGTGTTACTTCATAAGTTCATCCCATGCTTGTTAATCGAGGAAGATGTGTTTCTTAGGGGTGTTTACATCATCTTTCCTCTTGATGGTGATGTAATCCCTTATCAATTGATTTTTGAAGTCTTTCCACCATTCACCTGTATGCTTTAAAACTTATTTTTTCTTCCCCACATCAATATCCAATGTGGTCTACAAAACAACATACAGATAGCTTATACTTATATACAATTATCCTAAGAAGATAATGATATATATCTTAAATAAAAATTGGAGATAAGTAATATATACCAAGACATCCTACCAAATGTTATCCTTGATTTTTTTTTGGGAGTACTTGTTTCTAATACTCAATATTGATTGGCACTCTCGTACATGCCAACATTCCTATGTAACTCTTATATTTTGATGATGCATCCTCGGTTGTCTATACCTTAGAATTGAAGTCAACCTTAATCTTTTCTCTTCAACTATAGATAAGGGACATTTCCTTCATAATGGTATTATGCCTTGTACTTTTCTTTGTATGCTAAGCAAAATCCATATGGGTATTTAAAAGGAAAAAAAGAAAGAGAAATTACCCTCACAAAACTATTAGATCTATTTTATTTTGAAAAGGAAATGACTTTTACAGTTTTTACGAACTGCATTTGACAATTTTGAATGGGAAATGGTTATGTTCAAAGTTTTGGTGTTTACTACATAGATTGTAAGGAAAATCTTAGGCATATTCATAACTACTTTACTAAGTGATACAAAATAAGGCATGCATGATCAAATAATGTATGCCAAGAAACATAACCAAAAAATAAACCCTAACTAAAATAATTTCTGATAACCAACCTAAGAAACAAAAGAGGAAAAATAAAAGCTAAACCCTAAAAATATAAACTATCAGCAAAGTACAAAGCAAAAAAAGTAAAAAAGAATCAACATAACTTGGCAAGGGAAAAACAAATACAGTGTAAGAAGAACGAAGTTCCCCACCTTAATTTAGAGATGGACTTGAAATGTCATGATCAAAGATAGTGAAGACAATCGAAAAAAGTGAAGAAAAAAGCAACAAGGGTTTGAGAATAATATTAGGTAAATATTTTAGATAGGGGAAAACAAATGAGAGTAAAGAAAGAATTGGCTTGTTACATAAAAAGCCTAGATTTTAGACATTAGTTATTAAGAAGGAACCAACGCCTATTCCTATATGGCTACATCAATTTTTATAAAAAATTAACGTATAAACTTATAACGTCAATTTTTTTTATGATAATTGACGTATTAATTTTTATTATATTTACAAAAAAATAGTACCGTTGCCTTATACATTATTCCTGCATTGAACTTTTTTTTTAATTTTTTTCATTTAGTTTATATGTCAATTCTTTATTAGAACTGACATTGTTTCTCTCTTTAGATGTCGATTTTCTATAAAAAAAAATTGACGTCTTGCCTCTTAAATAGTCTATTTTTAAAGACCAATATCTAATATTATATGTCATACCATTTTTTCAATTAATTTTATCCATTTCATTTTTTAGATAATAATATTACATTTTCACACATAATTTGCTTAAGGTTAACTATTTTATGAAAAATTTTGTCAATTGGATAATATTTAAATACTTGAATTATTTTAACTATTTAATATTATTTCAATAATTGAATTATTTTGCACATTAGATAATATTTAATTTGCAAAAATTTCTGCAAACTATGTTAAAGATGTCAATTTTTATTAAAAAATTAACATCATTTCTATTAATTTTTTTATTAAATTATAAAAAATTGCTAAACATTACATTTTTATATAAACATACACCAATTTATATTTTTACAGAAACATAAAATAGAAGGAAAATGTTAAAGCTCTATGCTATGCCATTGCTTGCAACAATACAACATTATTGTTGGAAGGATCAATGTCTATGCCCTATTTGAAGGGGAAAAGGAAACAAAAGTTAACAATTAATAATGCACAAACTAATCAAAAAAGAAAAAGGAAAAAATAAATTGTAAACCTTCAGTGAAAGTTTGAGCAAAATGATACTAAGAAACAATACTTATTATTACTCTTGTTGGCACTACTTACTTGGGAAAAGGAGTTTGAAAAGTGGGACACAAGAATTCCATTCCATAACTTAAACAATTGATCCAAATATATTTAAGTTGTGAAATGGAATTCATGTGTCCCATTTTTCAAACTTATTTTTCCTAGTAACCAATATATTGGTTAAAGATAGATGAGAGGACATATTGACCTTTTATGATTTGAGGAGATTTTTTTACGTCATTTATTTATGATAGAATTGATGTGTAATATTATATATCTATGTTAGTTTCTAATTAAAAATTGATGTCTAATTTGCGACTCTTCTTATATCTACGTTATTTTGAATTATTTTGTCCATTTACGTCGATTTTTATAAAAATTGATGTCTACTTTATGTCACTTCATAAACATGTTGAATTTATTTTGACTATTCTCATTATCTTGGTAAAATAGAAGAAATTAATAATTATTAGAGAATTTTACAATTATTTAATCTTGAAAAATGAAAAATTAATTGTATATTGTCATATCAATGAATTAGTTGTACGTAAACAATTTGCATTAATTCAATTAATAAATTTGTAAAAAAAAGTTGTTTGACTATATATTATAAGAAGATTTTTGAAGTATAATTAAATAAAAATTTAATTGATAAATTAATAAAATATTTTGACAGTTGAGGATCAATAGATTTTATAGATCTTTAAACTAAATGGTATAAATTAAATAATTGCAAAAGATATATAAGAGGACACATTGGCCATTTATAATTTGAGAAGACTTTTGACATCATTTATTTATGATGAAATCAATGTGTAATATCATATATCTATATCGGTTTCTAATTAAAAATCTATGTATGATCTATGACCCTTCATATATCTACGTTATTCTGAATTGTCTTGTTCAACTACATCAATTCTTATAAAAATTGAAGTCTAATCTATGTCTCTTCATAGAGTCAAATTTATTTTAAATTATTTTGACTATTTTTATTTTCTTGATAAAGTGGAAGAAATTAATGATCATTAGAGAATTTTAAAATTTCATAGTTTTAAAAAATAAAAAATTAATTATAATTGTCATATCAATGAATTAGTTATACGTAAACAATTTACATTAATTCAATTAATAAATTTATAAAAAAAATTATTTAACTATATATTATAAAAAGTTATTTGAAGTATAATCAAATAAGAATTTAATTGATAAATTAATAAAATATTTTAATAGTTGAGGATCAATAGATTTTACAAATGCCTCAAACCTAAATAGTAAAATTAAATAATTACAAAAGTACATCAATTCCTTAACTCAAACTGACATGAAAAGTGATATTGAGTTTAGACATTGGTTGTTTAATAGGAATTGACATTGTAATTTTTTTCATATTTACAAAAACACCCTTGCACTTATATACGCGTTGTTTTACCTTCCATACTATGTTGTTTCAACATTTTATAGTAGTGAGGTTAGAAATTAAGAAATATGAGTGTTATTTAAATTATGTGTTATAATTGATTTATTGCATGTATGTATGGTAAAATTAGCCTATGGCTTAGCATGAGATAGAAATATGTTTTAGTTAAATATTCTTAGATATCTAACTATATATATTTTCATGAAACAAGATTTCATTTGTCCATGACTTCATATTTCCAAGATTGTTAGGTCACAAAATTTATAAGTCAATATGAAACTTTATTTTTACATTTTCAAATTAAATCACTTCAAAATATTATTTTTAGATTTTCATGAGTTTTTTTCTTTAAAAATGTAACTTTTTAATTAGCATTTACTTTAAATTATTTTATGATTTTAAAGTATCTATTTTATGTTATTTTATAACATATCAGGCATGCATTATGTCTTTTAAATTATAAGGTATTTCTCTAGAAAAAATTATTTAGTTGACCTTCTCATAATTTTCATAAAACCCTTATGTGTATTTAGGACTACGTTATGAAGAATAGATCTTCATAGAAACATTAAGGGGAATAAGTTAATTAGTTTACTACAAGTAGGAAGTACAATTTCTTTAGGGAAATCCATAAAATACAAAAAGATGATTTGTGTATATAAACTGGCACAAATCATATGGGATTTGAAAGACCTATGTGCACTAGGAGATGAACTTTATTACTTTTTTCTATCACTAGGGACAATAACTAATGATTCATGGTGCAATGTAGGAGGTCACACCTTACTCGGGTATGTCACATTTAGGGCAAACAAACTTTCAGTTATTTCACCTTCTGTTGACCCATAATGCCAAATATAATTTGTATGACTATACAAGGCTAGTAAAACTCACAAAACGAGCATATGTACATAATGAGTAACCTAGAGGTGGTCCCACACTTTATCACAATAAAGTAGTCATAACTTATTATTTATTTGGTTGACCATATAGTCTCACACTTGTTCTACAGAGATAGCCTTCCATGAAATTACCATAGAGCCCTTATTTGATAAATACATAGTGATATGATACATAATATGAGATAGGATATATATATATATATATATGGTATATGAATTTTATATATGTTTATATGACTAAAAATGTTTTTAACCCAAACATAAGTTGGGACCTGCTGACTAAGTACTCAGGTTGTACTCACTCATTCATTAATATTTTCAGTTTAATGAAATTATTGAGGATATCTCAGTTAGAGGAGGCTCCTTAGTTTGAATGTGTATGTTATTAGGTATATGAATCCCTTGATTTCTTTTCAGTGATTTGTGTTCAACTAGTCAAACAAAGGTCTAAATGTTTTATGATTTACAGAAAAGATTACATTTATTTCCAAAACTTAGAAAATGATTTATGAAAATGATTTTTATTAAAAATTGCATATCATGGATTTTAAATTAAAGATATCAAATTATATTTCCAACATTGTTTTTATGATTTTCAAATTTAAAAGGTTTTAATGACTCAACTATACTTATGGGTTTGTGGGTCACCACCTAGTTTTATACCAATCATGTCCCTAAAATTGAAGATATGACACCTGTACGATCAAGTGAAGCCTTTCCGGCTCTAACTACAAAAAAAATCAAGTGCCACCCCTTGGGTTTGTTATATCCCTTAAGGCCTAAGCTTTCTTTTCATTCCTTATTTTCTAATGGTAGCAAACAGATGGTTTGATTAATTTGGATTAGGTTCATTGTTGACCTATTTATATATTTATGACCTAATTAAAATTTTGTATGGGTTATAGATTCACCTATGACCCATTGTAACAAACCTTAGGGTTAACTTGACTGGACTTGAGTATGGGTTCAATAGGATAACAACCCCTAAGGGTGGGATGACCGATCAATCAATTCACTACACCAATCAACTAGTTAGACCAATCAATCAGCCAGCATTAAGTGACACCAAAACCTATGCATCAGATTCAAGAAATCAGAATCCTAGTATAGCTAGAAAGTCTTTGAGAGATGAAACACTACCAAGAGAAGGTCCCCAGACAACCCCAATCTAATTCGGCAAATTTGAAGGAAAATGATTAAACAAAAAGTTTATACGAGTTCACTTTATCTCATCTTCGCTAATTCTTGAGTTTTATTTGGTAAGTTTTGCTTAGATTGCAATATTTCACATAGGATGTGATTTAGACCTTACAACCTATGACTTTGTTGATTTAGGATTGTGGAGGAAGATGCCTTTTACCAGGTGAGTAGGAGTTTTTACCATTCTAGTTTCCTTTTCACTATGAAAAATTATATTATCAAAATTAGCCTAATTTTTTTTTGATATGATGGGAAATGGGAAATCAGGCCCAAGTTAAATAAAATGACCTATATAGAAATTGAAATGATAGAAATTATGAAAACATTGTTGGAAAGATCCTAAACATGTTATGATTTTGAATAGATCTAGAACAAAACCTAAACATGAAAAAGTTATATGATGTGATAGAAATTATGAATGACCAAATAAGAATGAACAGGAATATAGCTTAGGTTAGAAATTAGGATATATGTGATGATTGAAATATTTGTGATGTATGAATCATTGTTTGCATGCATGGAAGGGCTTAACCTATAACTTAGAATAGGGTTGGAACCTTGTATTATTTAGATATTCCTACATGTCTGACTTTTCATATTTTCAAGTTCTCATGTTTTCATGATTTTCAATTTTCATCTTTCATAATTTCATGAATGCCTGATTTTCATGTTTACTTATGAATATTATTAATTTTTATGATTTTCATTAAAGTGCATAAAATTTATATATATATATTTTAATTTTCATAAGTTTTTCTTTGAAATTATAATTTCCACAAATTTCATAAATTTTTTTTGTAAATCTTTTACCTCTTATTAGTTTTATAAACTTTCATAAATGTCACAAAATATTACATTATATGAATTTTCTCATAAATCCAATATTTTCATAAACTATTTCTATTGAATTTTCATAAAATGTCACATGCATCAAGGATAAATTAGATTAGATGACTTCCAATAGGGAATAGCAAATTAGTCAAATGGGTTGCACTTGCACGGATAACGTTATGATTTCTTTAGGGAAATTTTAAGAATAGAAGGGAATGATAAAGAGATGTTTATGTATGTGAACAAATACAAAGTAAGAGGGGGAAGACCTATGTGCACTAGGAAGATTAACTTATTTTTCCGTCATTGTGAAGCCATGAAAGCCAGTGGCATTCATGAGATAGGTTCGATAGGAAGGCACAACTATACAGAATGTAGAGAGTGCATTCAACATGTTTATGGTATAGAGAGAAACCATGCAACATTATTGCTTTTTTCCCCTAAACTTGCATATAATTAGTGTTTGAAAGTATGATGGATGATGTATCTTATAGGATAGATAAACCATTCTAACCATAATGCATGCATACTTATAGGTTGATTTGTGGATCCTATCATCCATTGCTATAGTAGTCATCTCATGTGATACAATGTTAGGTTGACCTTATGGTGCCACCCTTCAAATTGGTTATGTCTCAATCTGTAAGATAGTATGTTGTGATAGAATGAATTAAGACATGATAGGAGAAAGAAAAATTTAAAGGTTATACATGAACATGTAAAAGGAAGACTAAGCAAGTCAAAGATAAGTTTTAATATTGCATGTATATGATTATATGTATAAGTATATGCTATTATATGTTACATGATGTATATATGAATGTATGGCTAAAAGATTTTCAACCCAAAGTCGGGTTGAAAATTTCTATTCATTAAGTAGTTAAGTTATAATCACCTCATTCCATTAACATTTTAGGACCCGTTTGGTTCAATTTATGGAAACGGAAAGGGAATGGAATCAAATAAGGAGAGGAAAGGAAATGGAAACTGTTATTTATTTGAATTGTTTAGTTTAGTCAGGAAATATAATTTGTAGAAATACAAATACAATCCATTTTATGAACCTCAAATTTCATTATTTTTGAAAATTTTAATTTCTTATTTTATGAAACAAAAATAATTTTATTAAAAAT
>JANHAO010025211.1:0-11412 GCA_026873985.1 Saraca asoca
GCTGCGATTTGAGCCTCAATCAAGGTATGTTCTACTTCCTTACCTCTTCTAGAACAAACCTCACCCAATTAGATCTTGGGAAGGGTTAAAATTCTAGAGTTGCCATGAAAATTTTTGAACTTTCTCTCTAGGATTCCGGCCAACTCCTTCACCTACATAGTAGGATTTTAAATGAGTCATTTTGAAAAAACATGTTATATATATATATTTGAAAAGGGGTAAGACTCAGTTATTATTATATCCTCATAATGGTAGCAAATTAATATAGTGTGATTAGTCTTATGTGCTTCTGCTATTAATAGCATAATTGTGTCATATATATATATATATATATGTTTGTACTCATGTATATTTTGTTTATACTTGATTTGTTATATAGTGAGAGTTGAGTCTGCAATTAAAAAAGGAAAAGTCCTAATTATGATTAATATGTCAATTAATGATCATTTGTGGATATGTGTTTGTGATAGTATAAGGTATTATTTTATTACTAATGTTGAATAAATATTCATAGTTATCTTAGTAGAATGTTATACTCAATCATTACAATTAATTCACCTTATATGGTAAAATAACTATGTTTAAACTGTCAATTATCAATCTTTTATAGATATATGGTTGCAATAGTAAGAGGTGCTATTTTATGATTAATGTTGAATAGATATTCATAGTTACCTCAATACAGATAGCAAAGTTTGGTGTAATCTATGGGGCAACAATTTAAATTAGAACTTAATGCTTGAGAGCCTATCGTCATATGTTAATATTATGGCAACTCTATTATTGCTTGTTTCTCTCATATATACTAATGTTGTTGGAGAGAAAATTCGATAAGTTTTATACTTATCTTAAATGGTTATAGAACTCCACTATTAAAAGGTTTTTACCATTTGGAGTAATGTTGACTCAAATAAGGTTATTTCATCTTATTATATAGTGTTAATGGGAGTATATATGTAATTATTTATGTTAATAGCCATGAATTATATACCCACTTTTGATTAGGCTTTTACTATTTAGAGCACTATCAACTTAAATAGGATTAATTTAGCCTTGTGCTACCTTGGATCGACAGGGAGTACTTATGAATAACTAATATTGTCATAATGTCATTTCGTTGCCATATGTTGTTTTTTAGCACAATTATAATAAATCTATGGCATACTACTTAATTATAATGTAGAAACATTTTGACCCAATCTCAGTTTTGTTGTGCTAAGATATATTGTAAAATGATCTCAGTAATGTATCTGGGCAAATGTCATGACCATTTTAGTGAGATTTACATCTGATCACATTAGTCATTCTCTAATTCTCTATTTTTCACATTTACTTTGCATTTGGTCATAGTAGTGTAGGTCTTAGCATATGTGACATCAGTATTCCTATTAGATATGATGATCCACATGTTAAAACCTTATGATCTTATTGTCGGCAGGTGATTATATAGTGCCAAATTGTTATTTGACATTCATTATTATGGTTGTAATCTATGATATTATTTTTTTTCTTACCTATGCTGTTCAAATGGGATATTCTTAGAATAATACTGTGGACTAATATAATCACTCAATTTATTATAAATTGACATTTACTAATCACATTGAAGGTATTCTTGTCCTTATTAAAGGGTATTTGTAATTTTACATGTTACAGCTTATATTTCTCTCATAATAAATACAATAATACTATTTGTCTATGCCAAAATAGTATAATTTTATGAACGTTCAACTTTTTAAAAAGACTGAATATTATTTTTCAATTGGAACATTTTTTTTAATTTTAAAATAAATAATTTAATGAAAATTTAAATATCAAAATAATAATTTGATTGTATGAATATCTAAACTCTTGAAAAGTTGAACTCTTCTAAAATTACTATTATGGTTAACAATAATAAATTCAAGGAAACATGTATAAGATGTGAGAATTTAAACATAAAATTAGCATTATTGTATTAAACATACATGTAAGTGAGGCATGACGCAATCCTAGTTTTTTAATGTGTGTTCTTAAAACACAAGTTCAGTGTCTAAAAATCAATGTAAATTTGGAAATTTGATCTTTATTTAATTTTTGTTTCCAATTTAATAATTGACGGAGTCAATTTGATTCAATTGAGTTCTTTTATTTATTTATTTTTAATTTTATTAATAAAATTGATGAAATAGATGTACAAAATCTAATATGATGGCATACAATGTTTGCAAGGCACCTTTCATGCTTTAAATATATCTAATAACATTAATTTAAAAGAAGAGAAATATGAGAATCACTTTAATTTTATATTTTTTATCATTTAATAATGTTATTTTAATAGATAATAAATATTTTCTATTATATAAGTTATATATATTTAATATTTATACAAGTATCAAATGGCATCACATCAAAATTTAGATTTTCATGTCACCACTTAAGTTAATAGAACCTAAGGTAAAAAAGCGGGAGGACTTAATATATAAATCTACCAAGATTTAAAATGAAAATAAAAATCTCATTTTGGATCCTTATTAATATCACTTGTATCAATTTCGTCCTGCACAAGTGTCTTATGTAATACTTGAAAAAAATGTGGTAGGAGGACCAAATTAAAAATAAGATAGGGATAAAATTGAAAAAATTTCTTGAAGTTGGGTCCTTATATAAGTCGGCCCAAACTTCAGGGGGCAAACTAAAAATTTTCCCATTTTGCTTATAATATAAAATTTTCCCCAGTCGAGCGTCTTCTTCATTTTTCTCCAAAAGCTTCCTCGCGAACCGCCACCACCTGACGTCGTTTCTCTGGTTTCACCTCATCGTTCGGAGCCCCTCACTGTGCCAGCTGATTTTGACAACTTCTAGAGTGATTGCACACTGTTGTTTTCCAGTGCTCCATCCTCCATTAGCTGGCCAAGGATTCACACAAATCTTCTTCTCTTTCTCCAGTGCATTACAGTCAGTCGTCGGTGACATCCACTCCTAATCGGCGAGCTCTTCCCGACAACATTCCAAGCACCGAAGCTGTAGTTGATAGCTCGACTTCCTTTCTTCACTTTGGAACGTGGATCGACCAAAGCTTCAAACTGGGCCACTGGCTCCGCCGTGAGCGACAAACCACTCCTAGATCATCAGCTCAGCCAGTCAGCTCCTCTAGCTAGCCTTTCTGCTAGTAGCTCCTTCTGCCCCTGTATGGTATGCTATTCGGCCAATGATGAATCTGGGTCTGCTGGCAACGCTCCGACCGGCAGTGAGCTGCCAGCTTGTACATCGGGACCTAGTGAGCATTCCTAGAACATCATATTTATTCTGTAGTAATTGTGTAATTAGATGCCAAGATTATTGTGTAAAGACCTTTATGTGTTAAGTTGAAGAAAATTAGTATTCTTGCTACTGTCTTATCACAGTAAATTCTGTGTGAATGATTAAGCTCATTGATAGAAGAAATTTAGAATTTCAACTGAGTTAGGCTTAAGGAGTGTCCAAGGTGAGTAGACAATTCTCCTCACTTAACAAGCCCATGTATAAATATAAAATAATTTTATCGTATGAAATAATACTATTAATCCCTTTAAATGATAAGATTTTCATATACATATATATCAAAGTGATTTCGAAAGTATATTTACATGTCGTTGGTGTTTATGAGATGGTTTGCCGTGATAAAACTATGCATTTTTATACCGATTTGTATTATGGGAAATGATAATGTCATTTTTGTATGTGATGTATGGATATGCTTTAGTTGGTTCATGTATTTTTATATATGTTGCTTACCTGAATAAGTATTTTCATGCTACGTGATATGTTTCAAATATCGATTGAGATACTGGATCCATTGAAAATCCATTGGTAATCCGATGGCACATGTGATAATAACCTGTGTGGCTTTTGTGATTAGCTTGTGTGGCTCGTGATTAGCCTGTGTGTTTATGCTGTTGTGATTACCATTAAGAATTTTCCTTAGATTTCAGTTGAGTGTTTTAATTAATTGAACATCGATATATATATATATATATAAAGTTTAATGGTTTTCCATTTTGTCTTATATTATGGAAATTGGCGATTCTATTTTCTATATAAAGAATGAACCTAAATTGCTTAAACAGGTTATGTATGATTTTGATGAATACTGCTTACCCAAAAAAAAAAAGATTTTATACTATGTTATACAATTAGATTTTGAAAAAAGGTCTTGAAATCACTGGGGAATTCATTGGGAACCCATGAGTACACTTGTGAATATGTAATGGAGAGATAAGGTGGGATAGTATTGATCATCCGGCAGACATACTCGATGGATCAGGTATATATTGGGATGGTTCCCTCTTGAAGTTGCCCTTTATGGGATTTCAGTTGAGTATGTTGTTATACGAATATCATTATACTTTAAAAGCTTTATTATATATTTCCTTATGTTCATATCATGATGAGTATTTATTAATATAATATCATGTCTTATGCTTGTTGCAGTTTGTTAAATATCATATTCTATTTGCTTAACTATCATGATGAATGAAATTGTCGAATTTCTTTTGAGATTATGGCTGTAAAACAGATAAGCATATCTTTACGGCAATGTACTTATATTTATATATATATATATATATCGAGCATGATTTTTATATGGGATTTTTAAGTGATCATGGGATTATTTGTTCACTGAGTTTCAATGAAACTCACTCTTCCTATTTCTATATTTTTCAGAGCCTCCGAGCATCCACCTTGATTCCGGTACTGCTCAATAACCGGATAGCCCTCTACGCAGAGATTGAAAGGTATGAAAATGGTGATGTGATTTGGCAGTTGGATAGGAATATATATTGCATTAAGTTTGTGTTTGAGTCTTAAATGCCCAGTACGTTGTTGTCTAGTCTGGGCCATTGTATGTCTGTTTATTTGTTGTACAGATTGTGATGGGCATGTAGCCCTTATCATTATTGAGAAGGCCACATGCCTGAATGTCCAAATTATAAAGGAAATTTTGCTGAATTTTTGATAGAAATAATAATATTTATACTTGTTTGTTAAAGTAATTTATATGCATTGGTGTGATATGTGCATTGTCAGGCTTATAGTAGGTTTCCTATTGGTGACCTACTACGCCGGTCACTTGCCTGGAATTGGGGCGTGACATCTTATAACAATTTCATCCCTTGTATATGATAAATTAACTAATTTGGTCCTTTTGTCAGAATTTTTATTAATGGATTAACGGTTGAATAGATGAAAGGATTAAAATAAGAGATAAATAATGTATAAGAAATAAAATTGATATTGATAATTTGTAAAGGGCAAAATTGATTTAACTTACATTTACAATAGACCTAAAATAAAAAGAAAAATTAAAAGCAAAATAATTTATAATAATTTAAATATTAATTTTTAATAAAAATTTAAATATCTATTTTTATGCATATATTAGCCTCTCAAATAAAAATTTTAGCTTAAAACTGGTCATTAAAAAAATCACACACACACATACATACATATACATATATATAGCACTTACAAGTTATAGTTGTACGTAATTTTTTTAAATGTGTATGATAACAATATCTTTAATTAAATTACTACAAGACAAATTTAAGTTAAAAGGATTAGAATTTTCTATTAATTATTATTATTAGTTAAGCTATTATTATGAAATAAAAGTGAAAATATTAAATCTTTTTTTTTCATTTTCTAAAAATTCTTTAAACAAAAGTTGAATTAATTATTTGAAATAAATATCTATATAAATCATAACTTTAGATAATCATCTATGTTTGAGGCAATCAAATCTTTCTCCATGTTTACCTTTTGCTCGTATAATGTGAAAAAAAAATAACAGAAGAAATATCATGTTACCTAAAACACAAGATGATAGTATAATATTATGATTTACGTAAATGCTTGTTTCAAGTAATTCAATTTTTTCTTAAAGGATTTTTATAAATTAAAAAAATTTATTTAAAAGATATAACACTTTCACTTTTATCTCATACTAACTAAATTGATAATAATAATTAATAAAAAAATTTAATTCTTTCAAATTAATTTTATATTATAGTTATTTAATTAATGGTATTATCATCATGAACTTTTTAAAAAAAATTATATACAAATATGACTCGCAAGTTTTATAAATAAATAAATATTATTTATAATTTTCTAATAAGAAGTTGTAAACTCAAGTTTTATTTGCGAGCTAACACATACATAAAAAAATATATTTCTAAATTATTATAAATTAATTTACTTTAAATATTTCTTTTTGTTATATTAGATGAATTATCTAAAGATTTAAATATTTATTTTTATTCTTCACAAATACAAGTTATATTATTTGATACTTTACAAATTTTTAAAATGGATTTTATCTCTTACATATTATTTTTTCTTATTTTAATCATTTTGTTTATCTAGTTGTTAATTTATTAATAAGAATAATACTATTAACAGTCGATTTTGACAATCGATCAATCGAGGATTCTGAAATCTAAACTACTGGATAAAACATGAAATATGAGAAAATGATGAGAGTAAGAAAAAGAAGAGTAAAATAAATATACAAGATTTTATCGTGGTTCCAACGTTCACGGTGATTATATTTGCTTTGAGGTTGTTTCTCTACTCAGTTTTATAGAGTTACAATACTTATGATTCTATTTCATCAAGGTTTTTGCATGTATTTTTTTATATCTGTTACAATTGGCTCCCCTCCTATTTATAAGAATCAAAAAGGTTACAAGTTGTAATTTATCATTGTAAAACTATGATTACAGTAGCATTAGGTAATAAATGCTAGGCATTAATTAATAAATATGAGCAAATCATTATCAGAGTTTGGAAGTTGATTTGCAAGTTTGAAGTGTATTCAGACTGTCAGTCAGATATTAACTATTTCTAATTACGTCGGGGGAAGCTCGTTGTAATCTTGGTCTGCTAGAGATTTTAAGCTCGTGTTGCACATTCTATTAACTAACTACAGTGATCTTACTTTAAATTGTGCCGCCCTTTTTATCTTGATCTAGTTCATTAAGTCTTTATTGATCCATTTCACTGGATCCATAAAATGCCCATAATAAATACTAATGAATGAATCAAATTATTCAATTTATTATTTATGAGAGATAAAATTAATACAATTAAAATTAATAAAGAATCAAAATAAAGTTAATGTCAAAAATTAAATTAAAAAGTTGTATAATAAGCTATCAAAATGATGTTTTTGTGTTTTTTTTTTTCTTTCTGGCTTCCATCCTTTTCCCTGGTTAAACAAACTGATTACTACTAGTACAATTTTGTTATATACTCTCTTTTAAAGACATTTCAAGTTTATCGTTTTTTTCTTTTTTTCCAAACCACACAATTCTACAAAATTCCTCTCTTTTAGCTGACACGCTAGCTTTTCACTTTCAAATCAAGCATTTCTCTTGCGAGTAGGCAGAGAATGAAATTGGTCAAAAATTATAGCTTGGAAAGAAGAGTCGCCTGGTGAAGCCTATGATTATAGCTGACAATATGGCTGAGTCTAATTTGCGGCATCTTTTGTTGGCAGAGCCGCCCGTGAGCAATGATTGAGGTCTCCTTACCTTTGCCCAGCTCTCCAACTTTGAAGCTTAATTTGTTTGTTTTGCTTTGATCTTTCAATTGAATTTTCTCAGAGCCTCTCTTTCTGTGTGTGTGTGTCTAGTCTGTCAATACAAACACCTCGTTTGTGTCAAAGATTTATTTAATAGTGGTTGTTGGTTGTTACTTCTAGTTGTGGGAGCATGTGGAGCAGATTACCATAAGAGTTAAATGCCCTCTTGGCGGATCAGATACTTGGTGTAGACTTGACAGGATTTTGGGTTTCTTTGTTGAAATTTGGAATACAGATATATTCAGTGTACCATTAATAAAAGCTTCTCTCCGTGCATGACTTATGTTTGTGCCCACATGTTCAGTGGGACATATATTAATTTAATCGGATAATTTTATCAGAATTTTATCTTTTAAATGGATATTATGAATATTTTTAAAATCATACGAAATGGATTAACAAAAATTTAATAAATTGATCCAATAAAGAAAGGTTCGATATGTTTCGGAGCAAGATTGTGAAATTTATCAATAGATTGCCTAATGCAAGCTTAAATCACTAGACGAGTTCAGGTTGTCAAGCGAGGTCTCTCTAAGTATAAGTACAAATATCTAAAGTTCAATCAATAGTTTGAGGCACACTTCTAACAGACAAATCAGCCCCCAAAGACAGATAATGATTTGCCCAATATTTATTATCTGATGCCTAGCATTTATTGTCTATAACGGTGGAAATTATAGTTTTGTGATTTAACAAATTATACTTATACCCTTATTATCTCTGTAAATAGGAAAAGAATTTATTATAACAGAGAGAGAGAAAGAGAAATATCTATAGAAATTTTGTCAAAATAGCGAAAGAATACTTATATTATTGCTCTAGTAATCTGAACAAGGAAATAACAGTATAACAGTAAATACAAACTATCGTGAATATAGGTATCATGTTGATTTTAGTCGAATCAAGTTAAAAATCTTCTGTATTTACCTTATTCTTCCTGGTCTTACTGTTTTCTTGCATTTTCATATTTCTTCCAGCAGTTTTGTCAACAAGAACCTTGGTTGACCAATTATTAAAATTGATTGTCAACAACGGGTAAGTATTTTTATTATTAAATTATTTTTATTTTAAAATTTATCATTTATATTTAATTTATATATTTTAAGATTTTAAAAATAATTTAATAATTAAAATATTTAACATCTTAAAAAATCAAACTTCTGTAAAATTACTCTAATAGAATAGCATTCCCAAGTAATCATTTATTTAAAAGTGATTATGTACATATATACGTTGTAATCATTTCAAATTTAAAAAATTGAGTTAAAAAATATTTATCGCACATTAAAAATCACATATTCATAATAAAATGTATATCATTTATTATGTTTTCGACTTAAAATAACAAATCTGTTTTCTCTTTTAATTTATATGATAAAAATAATCTTATAAAAATTAATAAATGTTTATGGTTTTAGGACATAGAGTTTAATGGTTAACATTTTAAGATTTAGTGGATAGAATTTAGGATTTAATGATTTAATAGTTAGGATTTTAGGTTTAGCATTTATGGTTTTAAAATTTAATGTTTAGTGATTAGGATTTATGGTTAGGGTTATTTTTTATTTTAAAAAATTGAATAGGTAGTTTTATCATTGAAATAAAATTAATAAAACATTAATAATGAGTTGAAAATAAATTTAAATAGAAGAACAAATAATTTGAAGAATTGCAAATTTCCAATATCTTCATTGTCATGTCTATACTATAATTATTCTTAAATTAATTCTACATATTCTAAATAAATTGTGTTATTTATGTAGGAATTAAAATTTCAGTAAATTTTATATATATACTTATTTTGCATTTTCACTCTCACATCTTGTCATTAAAAAAAATAGGATTTCATTGTGAATTTTACATTTTTTATTAAAATATGTGATATTTTACATCAAAAATAGACACGAGAATAGACTCATGGTTAAAATTTGGTTAAAATTTTCAAAAGATCATTAAATTCTCTAATTAACTATCGCTATTTATGAGTCATTTAGTTATTAAAATGTTTTATATGTAGTACAGTTGTTTTAGGAAATAGAGATGTTTGATTAGTTATTAACTTAACGTAAAGGGGGAAGTAAGACTATATAAAAAGTATTACTTCACACAAAATATAAAAAGTTATTTATCTACCCTTTAAATAAAAATAAAATTTCATTTTTTTTTATAAAGTAGAAATATAAAATTATCCCTACATAATTTAAATAATGATAAGAGTGTTCTTTTAATGATAAATTATTTAATGGCAAGGATGTAATCTAGTCATTTTAATAATACTTTTGGAAAAGTTCATAGTTGAACTGAATACAATATAGAAACTTACTTCCTAATAAGACTATAAATAAATCAAGCCAACTTGTACGTGAACCACTAGTTATTTGATTTAAAAATTAGTTTAATAAGTTGGATTTATAAACTAAATGAGTTGAACCTAGGCATGAAAGACTATTGTTTTGCTAAATAAATCAAATTTGATTTACAATTAATTCAACTTATTTGGTTCATAAACCAACTCAACGAATTAATTATATTTATAAATATTTCTTACTAATATTTATGAAGTAAATTATGATATTAAAAACAATATTATGTAGTACATTTAAATGAACTTAAATAACATTTTTATATGATTTGAGATTAAACAAGTCAAATAAGCAAAGCCAATAAACTAATAATACAAGTCGGTTTGGTTTATTTTAATTCAGATTTACTTACTTAGGATTTTAATTCATTTGATTAATCCAAATGAGTTATTGAGCCAAGTTGAATAGTTCATGAATTTAATTCAAACAAAAAAAAATTAATTTATTCAAATACAAGTCGAATCAAATTCATTCAAATTGAACTGAATTAATTTACAACTTAACTCATTTTTCATCTTATTTATTGAGAACTGTTAATTCCTTACAGTTAGCTAAATAATTTTTTATATCTCCTAGAAAGTTGACAAAAAATTTATATTTTAAAAATTTTAACTTCCCGCAGGTCCTTTATTCTTATATCCCTCAGATAATACTTATTCTTTCTTAATTTAGCCATCTGACATTCACATTATTAAAGCCAAAACAATCAAGCAGCCAAATAGTGATCTGCAATCTGCTATGTAGCTAAGACTCCCTTTTGTTCCTCCATCCCCCTCTTGTTTTGGCTTTTGCATTAGCTTCAACTAGTTTAGAAGATTTCAACTATATGGTTTCAAAATTAATTAGACAATGACCCAACAAAGAATTGATAATCAATGACCATCATAAGTTCATCTCTTTCCGTTTTCTTCAGGCATGGAGGCGGAGGTACTTGTAAGACCATAGTTACTAGTTCCTACAACCAGCTATTCTATGCCTTGCTTAATATAAGGTTACACTGTGTTTTTAGTTTCTCTCAAAAGGAATAAAATGTGACTACCGATACTCTTCCTTTCCCATTTAGTCGCACGCACGTGGTTTCGCCCTAAGAATCTCTTTTTCTGCTCTCTGATTGCTTCTGACTTTCCCATCCTTTCTTTGACCATCTTCCCTTCCTTCCATCCCTATCTTCTTGTCTTTAATCATTGGCCCCGCTTTCTTAACACTATGCTTGGATGCGAGAGGGGAAAGGAAAGGAAAGAAAAGGAAAGGAAAGGAAAGGAAGGAAAGGGAAGGGAAAGGAAGATGGAAGGAATGGAAGATGATTTTTTATTGATTAGTTGGATGGAAATAGAGAGGAAAGGAAGTGGAAGGAAGTATAATAAAAAGTGATTTAAAAAATAAAAATAATAATATAAGATCATAAAATTACATAATACATGATTAAAATATATAAATATTATA
>JANHAO010025212.1:0-11424 GCA_026873985.1 Saraca asoca
ATGAGAGAGAGAGTGTGAGGAAGGATGAGAGAGAAAGTGAGGAATGATGAGAGAGAGAGTGAGAGAGGGGATGAGAGAGAAAGTGTGAGAGAGGAGGATGAGACAGAAAATATGAGAGAGGATGAGAGAGAAAGTGAGAAAAGGGATAAGAGAGAGTAAGAGAGAGGATGAGAGAGAGTGAGGAAGGATGAGAGAGAAAGTGTGAGAGAGCATGAGAGAAAAAATGAGACAGAGGATGAGAGAGAGTGAAAGAGGGGATAAGAGAGAGAGAGTGAGGAAGGATGAGAGAGAAAAAGTGAGAGTATGAGAGAAAAAGTGTGTGAGAGGATGAGAGAGAAAGTATGAGAGAGAATATGAGAGAGAGTGAGAGTGAGGAAGGATGAGAGAGAAAGTGAAGGCTATATATGTATTTTTTCTCATTAATAAAGGGTATAATTATCTTTTTTCCTACAAAAAACATTCCCATGTCATAGGAAACTAAGATTCCCAACCCCCCATGGGAATGTTTTTGTGGGAAAGTTAGCTAAAAATGGTTCCTAGGAATCTTAGTTTACTAGGAATGTGTTTTTAAAATATGGCTACCAAACATGGAAAACTTTGTTTCCTAAGTCAGGATTCTTAGGAAGCTAAAAAGTTTCCCCCTACCAAACCCCCCTAAAGGGAAGAGACATATTGTTGATGATGGGATGAATAAGATATAAGTAATGATATTGAGGAGACCCTTCCTTTGTCTTCAAGACTATCGCCAGTAAATGATGAAGGCAACTTAGAGGAGTTTTATATGGAAGACGATCATGATGAAGGGCTAGGGGTTAAAGATCCTCTTAGAGAAAAAAATTAAGAAAATTTGAAGGTAATTAATTATATGTTTATTGTAAATGTAGGCAATTATATAATTTTTAGTTTAGATGTTTATACTTGATATATTATGTGTTTATTGTATACATAGGCAATTGGCTATATAATTTTTAGTGTAGATGCTTGATTATGTGTTTATTTCACTCATCTACTTAAAACTCCAAATACAATAACTACAATAATATTGTCACTTTAAGCGGCTCTTGATCACTACTTATTTATGCTTTTGTTCGTTGTTGGGCAGATGTTGTTGCCATACTTCAAAAAGATATTTCAAAGCTTGGTATGTGTTTGTCCTAATTATATGTTTGTTGGTTTCATGTTTCTATTAACCCTTGTAACCCTTTCAAAAGATACAAAGAATTTTTATTGATTCCATCAAGTTATTTATTGCCACATATGTTTATTTATTTATTGAAAAAAATGGTTGTTTTTCCTAGTGTGGTTACTGTAGTATTTATAGAAGTAATAAAAGTAAATCTAAATACTTCCACCAATATGCAATGCAAATTACCATTTTTTTTTCCAGATAATGGATCCTAAATGCTTAACTAAATGTGAAGAACAATTGAAGGAATTTACTTAGAAAATAAGTAAATGATTATTATGTATAGAGTTATTGTCTATTTGGCATGTTTTGATTTCAATTAGTTTTGTAATGTCATCAATTTTTGTTGAGCTAATAAAATGTTTGAAGTTGTTGAAATTGAGATTGTGTTAGGTGATTGTAGATTTTGGTTTGATGATTATTTCTACAAAAATGAAAGTAATAGTAGATTTTTGTAAAAGCATAATTAGTAGCATGTTACTATAAAAATGTAGCTAGCAATATATATATATATATATATTTCGAGAAAAGACATCGATTTTTATACAAAATCAACGTCTCTTTGTCCATTGAAGACATCGGTTTGTATATCAAACTAACATCTTTAGTTATTGATGAAAGACATTAGTTTTTATATAAAATCCACATCTCTAGTGGTCGAGAAAAGAAGTTAGTTTGTGATAAAAATTGATATTTTTAATCGGAAAAAAAAGTTCTCAATTTTTTTATAAAAACGGACGTGTAAAAATTCTTTTCAAATAAAAAAAATGTTGACTATATATTAAAAATTAATATTGTTTCTTATGTTACATGTCGATTAAAAAATTAATATGAATTATTTTAACCTACAATATCATTTAGATAGACATCGATCCCTAAATTGACATGATATATGTTAAATAACTAACGTATAAATATATTTCTGTAGTAGTAATAGGGACTTGGGCATTTCTGCCTCACCCACCCATTTTTTGTGATTTCCAAGTCTTAAAAATGAAAATGTGTGCAAAGTTTATGAGAAAAGTTTAATTTTTGTCTTTTTTTTTTAAAAAAACTTTTTAGCTTTTTTAAAAGTATAGATTTAAACGTACTTTTGTTTTTTGTTTTTGGCCGACAGTTAAGGTTTAAATATATGTATATTTGATTTCGAATAAAAAACATTCACTCTATAGTCTCATTGCAATTTATTAACTAGATGTTTGTTAAAATTTATATTTAACTTATAATTAAAGAAAAATTTGTACTCAATGTAGTCATCATATATAGTTAGTGTAAAATTCTAGAAGTAGATTCAATCGAATAATTTGCATATATATACTTAAATAATAGTGATGTGTTTACTAAGAGATATGAAATAAGATTTAGCTATTGAAAAAAAATCATCTTTAAATATGATATCAATTTATATTTCTCTAGCTATACTCCATGTTCATATTAATTGGTGGATTTGTCTAGCCTGTTATCAACTAAAAATAAGGAAATGATGATTAAATGTTTACCAAAAGTTACTACCTTTATATTTTGAAATTTCCATAAAAATATGTGTTCTTTGTGTATGTTTTATATAAAAAAAAAAACCTTAAAATCTTTAGAATTCTTAGTTCATAAATTTTGATAGGAAAAAAAAGTGAAATTGTGAACAAGATTCACAATTTTTTGGAAGATAACCTAAAGCCTACAGGCATAATTTTTTCTTTTTTTTTTTTGGTCAAAACTCTCATTTTAGCAGCTAGAAAAGATAAATCGAAAAAATTTATATGGATTTGTATTATTTTCTTCTTGAAGCAGTGTATATAAAAATAGACATTTCATAATTGACACAATACAATCTGTTCTAAAAGTTCTCCTTGTGAAACTGAAAGCGGGTAGATGAATTCAGGCTGAATTCTTTACAAAGCGTCTTCAAAGTTTTAATTAGTGTAGGACTCCCACAATAAAACACACCTGCAACATCAAGAACATAAAGAGATACTTAGATATGAAAAAATTGTAGAGTGTTTTTTTTATTTGATTAATTTTTTTTATTTCTCAATATGGTTTATAAGTTCATAAGTCATCGGATTTTGGCATACCTATTCGAGAATTTTCGTGCGTGCTTGCTAATTGAGAGAACACTTTTTTCCAGTTTGGTCTTGCAAAATGAGTTCTTATCTGTCATATGTTAACATTATAAGTAATAAATAATTTGCAGGGTAGATAGAGTTTGTTGTGTCATAAAATAGCAAGAGATTTATTATGTTGCACAACTATTTTACTCACAACCAAACATAGGACATATGCTTTTGGTTGTGAGCCGATTATAAGTAGATTAGTTGTGCAACCAACATCACTCCTAAATCAATACCCGGCTTTGTGAGACCACGTCAACTCCATTTTTAGCATGCTGAAGTTTCTGCACCATGGCTATAAGCGCAGATCGTGCATCCCCTTCTTCATAGACGCTAGTCAAGTAATTGTGCATCTCTATTATATGCTGCAACATTTAATTAGAGATATCAAAATTTCCCACAATGAGATATTATATGAAGGAAAAAGCTATTCGTAGGATATGAGCCCCATATGTGAGGCCATTATAAGTTAAGAAACGTTCTTTTTTTACGTATGTTATGTCTTCACACTATCCTAAAACGTGCAAAAAGGTGTGGAATTTCACATAATGTGACCTACCCTCTTACATGTTGAGAGCAATGTGAAAGGAAAAACTATACAATTGGTATGAATCTTGTTAGTCACTCTAAATGTTCAAGTAGTGCACTCTTAAATAAACGAAGGAAAATAAGTAAGACTTAAGTTTTCACTTCAAATCTTACATCATGGTCATATTCTGCAATATCGTCCATGACCCCCTTGAACCAGTCAAATGAGGCTTGCTCTCTTGTTACCCAGTAAAAATATGCTCTTTGAGTATGTTCTAATGAATTGCTAGAGTCCTGCATTGTTGAAGTGATTACTACTATATCAGCCCTTTGAAAAGGTATTTATATATCAATGCACTCGCATACACAATATTGAGAAAAGATCTACTTACAAAAGTCTTATGCTCTGACAGAAAAATAAACCCCACCAAATTTATGAGGGTTAAACCTCTGTCAAAGAGGGACCATTGTAAGTCAATTTCAGTTTGTAGGTATTACAACTCTAATATTAATTTCATAACTCACCTGATGACAATTATAATCTTTCTTCATGTGATTCAACAAATCTTTCAAAATACTAATCATTGGTGTGGCCCCAATTCCCAGTCCTACAAGCAAGAGGACATCATACTTCTTATAATCTTGTGCTGGGGCTCCACAGGGTCCCTTGATGAGGATCTTTGGATAACTAGTGTAAAAGAGAGAGCAAGTAATTAAGACCAAGATAAATCATTTGACAATTTTAGGAAATAGAGAGATTCTAGATGGTATGTACTTTGCTTGTGATTTGTCATCGCTTGAATTTGCAGCTCTAGTTTCCATCCTCACAAGGTTTCCCTTCCTTGCTTGTGTATTTTCTGGCTCACAAGCCTGCGTTTCTTTGGCTTAGTAGAACTATTTGTTGAATAAAAGCTATTATGTTTCTAATGCTTTTCTACGATAGCAATACTAGTCATATTTATTTTAATTTATTCAATTTTATTTATTACATATTTAACAAAATCTAATTTAAATTAATTTTACTTATTTATTATCCAACCTATTCAGATTTTGTTCAATTCATAATAAGTGACATGGAGTGAAACAAACTGGGTGTGATAAGCATAACTAATCTTGAAATTAACTGACAAACAATTTTGGATTTAAACATAAATGGATAAGAAAAATATTAATTGCACACATTATATTCCTCCACTGTCTTACACACACACACACACACACACACACACACACACACACACACACACACATATATATATATATATATATTATATTGTCTAAATTAATTGGCCAGCCACTTTAAAATAAATAGAGTCAAATTATTTCAGATTGTGAAATGTTTTGTTTGTAAAAAGTAGCGTGAGAAATAGTTTGTACATAGAACACTACTAGTTAGGTAAGTGTAATCATACATCACCTCTGCAAATCTCTTTTTGAGCTCTGATGTCCAATCTCCCAAGGTTCGAATGTGGACACTTAAGTAGTCATCATCGGGTGCAGAGG
The DNA here is from genome assembly GCA_026873985.1 of Saraca asoca. Classification (NCBI taxonomy): domain Eukaryota; kingdom Viridiplantae; phylum Streptophyta; class Magnoliopsida; order Fabales; family Fabaceae; genus Saraca; species Saraca asoca. The sequence goes on from JANHAO010025212.1 coordinate 5,326, forward strand.
TGATGGAGAAAGGATGCCTATAACAAGAGTTATTAAAAAGAGTTATTAGGATTATTTCTCAACTTGAAAGAGTATTACTAAGCATACTTATTTTGTGTTATAAACTGTTATTAATCAACTAAACATATGTTACAACATAATTTAAATGACATGTCAGATTTTATCACAATATACTTAACAAAAGTTTGTGTTAGAATGATAAATGCAATTAGTAATTTGTATTTGACATTAAAGCTAAGGGAATATTAAGATAACACTTCTCTTCTTATACTCAATTTTTCATATATTCCATTTCATATGTAGCTGGGGTCAGAATATTAATCTCTATTTGCATGTTGAGAGGAAGTGGATGCAAGAGTGTGAAAGTAAATTTATTCCTAATTTTATAATTACGATATGCCAAGCAAGCTTTGATCATTACCATTCAAATTTTGATATATCTGGACACTTGACAAAAAGGTACATCCCACTCTTATACTTGAATCCTGCAGGTTTGGTCATGTACAGTGCTAGTACATTTCCTGTATATATTATTGCCTGGAACACCAAAGTAGTAGCAACATCATTTCTATGCACTTGTACAACAAATTTTTAAACTTTTTGGCAATGACATTCACCTTAATAACGCTTACACGGTGATCTTCTCCCTTAAAAAATGGGTGTGTTCTCTCAAAAGCATAGAGTACTAATGGAATTACAAGGTACATCCAAGTCTGCACATAAAAAGATAGTGACAAATGATCTGTAAATGTTTTCAAATTATGGCCATCAATATGCAGTTTTACTCTAATTTAGGAGAAATATTAAGTAGTAAATTTTACAAATTAAAGGATGAAAAAGCTGTGGACCCATTATATGTGCACATAAGTTTTATACAATATAGTCTTTATGGATTCCACAAGTGTGCGAGGGTTGTGCGCTCTAAATTGAGCTCAATCAGTCATGTTAATCAGCTATAAATTTTACAATTCAAATTAGTTTACGATCTGAAAGTCAAGTCATTTTTATTGAGAAATAGAATATTGGCAAATTGAGAATTATTAAGTTTTGAATTAAGAAAAGGTATCATAGATCTAATTGTGAAAACAATAAGCGATGAGATGATATGCGATGAAAATATGTGGAATATGCTGAACCTATACTTCCTTAAACTCAACTCAATCCCACCTGCTTTGTTTGTGGATGAAGGTTTGAGTGTGAGTTTATCAATATTCTATTTCAGTAAGCAATATTATCTGTAATCAGTCCATGATTTTTCTTTTCCCTTGTTAGTTGCAATTACCAAATCTAGTATATGTGAAAAATCATGAAAAAAATGCACACTTTGTGGAAATTGGAGTAAAATAACCATGTTAGAGGCACACTTACAGTCTTCTTTTGCCAGTCCCTGGTGAGAAAAAGAAAGTAGCCATGTATGATCAACAGGACGTAAGCCAGAATCAACAAATGATGGGCGTACCAGAAGGAATTGAATCCGGCTAAATGATGCAACGGCGAAGGCAACTTCACAATACTTTTTCTGAAATTATGTGTTGCCAATGTGAAAGAAAAAGCCATGATCAAGACCATCAAGATTCCAGTTGTTCCAACAATACTTCCAACTAAGCTTAGGAGGCTTGGTTGTTGATAATCAAAACTCGGCCCCAGAATCATCATGAACTTTAGTTTCGGACAAGACAATATTCTTGGAAAATCGCAAGATACATGCATTCCCACATGAATTACTGTTCCCAAGGCTACAGTTGCTGCGATTAACTTGTGAAAATTTATGTTGTCGTCAAAAGGGATTATATTACTAAGAAATGATTCTCTTAATTTTGTGAGAGTTCTTCTACACATTGTAAGGACAATGAGAGCCATATTGAACTTTAATGTCTCAGCAGCACCTTTTGCAAAGCAGAGGCAATAACCCATGATTTCAAATGCTGCTTTTTGACTGTATTGGTTAAATTTCCAATGAAAAAGCCCCAAGTTTATGATCACCCATAATGTGACAACCCATAACCTTTTCCAGTTCTCATGGATGAATTCTTGAGTTCTTGAGAGATATTTGCTAACTGTAGATCTGTACTTTGATGGGATCATAACTTTTGTCAAAGTCTCAGTGTTCTTGTTAATTTTGCTATTTCCTTCTTCACCACTCACCATTTCTCTTAGTAAAGCTTCTAACTGCCACATCTGTTTAGAAATGACAGAAATTACATTGACATCCTTGAGATATGTATTAAGTTATTTAAAAAGAAAGAAATTGTAATGACATCCTTTAGATATGATTGAAGTAACCAGATACGCTTTTAATACATCTCTCCCTTTTCAATTATAAAATAAAAGAAAATCTATGTTGTTGAGGGTAAATATATCCTTCCAATTGTCATCTAATGACATTTCATTATCACCACATCCAAGAAGTATTAGATCATAACTCAAGACATCAATATCTTTTAGAAGTATGCCATCTCCGAAAACATGAAAAGATTATTTATAAAAATTAAATAGGACTCGAGCATAAACTTTAAGTTAAATATTCTTCACTATAAGGACTCATGGCCTATTCCCAATCCTATATAAATAATATGTACCTTTAGGATGGACATGCTATGTTCAACTCATTGAACACTTAATATATTACATTCTAGCACTCTAAGATGTTTTTGACAATCGTACTTGTATGTTTAGAGAATAATATTCAAGTCTTCCATTGGAGGTTCTCAAATCCCTTAGTTTCCCATTTCTCTTGTCCGTCCATTCGAGCAATACTTTCAAACCCCGTGAAGATCTTGAAATACAACTTATGCCATGTTTTAAATAAGAGTTATATTTCAGCACATATTTAAAAAAATATGTATCAGTATGTGCTTTTACAATTTTTGTAAAAAAATTTCATACTTTTCACAATTTTTTCATTAAAAATTATAACTTTATATAAAATGAAAAAAAAATTATGCAATCTTAATGATAAAATTATAATTTTTTGTATACTTGCTACACATAAAATGTATACATATTTACAATTTTTTGTAAAAAAAATCGTAAAATTTTGTATAAAGATACAATTTTATGACTTTCATATTAAACTTTTATAAAAATTCATAAAATTTTTAAATTAGTAAGGCAGCATTATCCCTTAAATAAATATAAAAGATACGTGGGTAAATTTTAAAAAGACAATGTTATCGGTTATGTTGAAATTTAGTAGCAAAAAAGGGATCCTTCCATTATAATCCTTTTTTTCTTTTTTTAAAGGATAAGTAAGAAGTATATGGAAGTAAGATACCTGTATAAAATTCATTAAAGTAGAAATTGAATAATGTAAACTTTCTGACCTCTATATATCCATTATGATCTGGGTCAAGCTCTTCCATTATCAAAGCTGCATATATTGGAGCTTGCTGTTTGAGATTTGATAATTTGTTTGCGCAGGCACTCATCACTATAACCTTTTACACAAGAAATATTAGAAATTTGTACTAAAAAAATGGAAGAAACAAAAGAAGAAATCCACATGGTCTCCATACTCACCTCCTTTACCTCATCTTCTGAAAGCCTTCCATCCCCATTCTTGTCACACCTAAGAAATTACCAAGTTCGATTATATATACAGCTCGTTTGTAAGTATGTATGCTATATTTTCATTTGGGTAATAAAATAGTTTAAAAAAGAACTTATATAGGTTCCACTAAAACAATTACTTTAATCAATAAGTGAATTTCTTATTTGAATGCATAGTCAAATGTCTTTTTTACTAGCTTTTTACAAAATTATATATATATATCATAAATTAGCTTATGAATAATAACTAAATTAGTTTCTTTAAGTAAACATTTAATTTATTCTATATTTTATATTCAAACCTTTTTGTCATTAATGTACCAAAAAATAAAGAAAAAGATAAGTACTTATTAAGTATATCTAATAGGGTCAATAAAAATTTAAATAAATTATACTTCGAACATAAATAAAATGTATCAATACACATTCTTGTAAGTTTTTCATATAGCACTTAAATATTTTTCTTTTGCCATTATGACTACAGCAGCTACAATTTTTCATGAAAAAATTGTTATGAAAAATTTGTAATCCCACACCCTAAATATTTACAACTTTTTATGAAAAAATTGTAAAATTTATGTCAAAGACTACAAGTTTTACGAAGAAGTTAAACTTTTTCATAAAATTAGGCAACTTTTCCTCATTGTACTTGCAAGCAAAACCCAAAAATTAAGTAAGTAAATTGAGAGAAAGAGACATCTCCGTACATGTCAAAGAATATTTGAAGCCTTGATTCAATGTCTTTATTAGTCATGTCTTCCCAAAACATTCTGACTTCATTTTGAGTTATTCCATTTGCAGCATCTATGTTCCTTCGCCTCGCCAAGGCATCATATAATTCACCTGCAAAATCCTTTGATTCTGCCCCCATCCCTAAGAAAGAAAATTTTGAAGCCTCATATATAATAACATGTTCACCTTATCATTATTATAATCAGGAAAAATTCAAAAAAAAAAAACATTTAAAAAATGGCAAATACCCAATAAATATCATAAAGATATACCAATGCAAGCTCCAAATTTGTCTCTTGAAATTCTCCCTTCAGCTGCATTCTGATTAAATCGCTTCTCAATGCATTTCCATGCATCGGCTTCTTTTCCGGTGACCGTTCTATCAAGAAACCGTAAACCCATAAGCCCTCTTGCTGCTCCTGATTGCGTTCTGTCCAATTTATTATTGCCATTTTCTGGAATCCCAGTATTGTTTCTTTTTCTTAAACTGCTATTTCTATTCATCAATAATTCATCATTCCCATTTGAACTTTTTGAATTCATGCTATGTTGTGGCTGCTCATTTAGAGGCACATCTGCCATTTTATCAATCTCAATGCTTTCAAGCTTCCATGTTCCCGAATCTTGAAGGCCACCCTTTTCTGATGACATTGTCAGATTTTTTTTTTTTGTCGATTAATTAGTCTTTCAAAACAAAAAAAAAAAAAAAATCTGGGTTATGGGATCACAGAAAGAGATGTTTTTCTTTCAGGTGATATTTTGGAATTGAGAGAGGGAGGGAGAAAATAAAATGGAAAGCAAAAATAGTCAACCCATAAATGGAAATAGAGATACTGCCTGAAACTTTTGTTGGTTTAATTGTTAAAAATAGAAAAGCTTGAAAAATCTACCCATTTAACAAATAATGCCTATATATCAGTAAAGAATACCAATTGTGTTTTCTGTTATTCTTGTATTGTAGGCTATTTTCCATTTTTCTTGTAAAACTCAATTTTTGAGATATTTTTACAATATGTTTCGTGCAATGGTTATGTATTTTCTTTCCTATCATCTTTTTTTTTTTTTTTCCTGGAAGCCAAACAGATTGGACCTTTTTCTACGAAACTTTATTGGATAGCCAAACAGGTTATATATGCTTCGTTTTCTCATTTTGTTTTAGTGCCCTTTTATAATAATAAACAGTTAATAATACCTATGAAATTTATATTGCTTAAAATTTTTTCTCTAATTCTTCAATTATCATGCTTGCATGTACGAGATATTTGGTCCAGCGTTTGGTGCTAGAAATAGAAATGAGATTTGTGTTTAACTATGAAAAGGCAAACCCAAGTGAAACAAATAAAACTTATGGGACAAAATTGAAACAAGAGATAAACTTAAAAGGATTAAAATGTATTTTGATTTAAATAATTTTTTACATAATAAATTATTTAATTTTATATTAAAAATTATTTTCGTTACATCATTTTTTTTTTGAATTTGGATGGAGTTATACAAAGGTCCATCGTTATACAATTTTAAAAGTTAAATGATAAAATTGAACTAAATAAAATTTATGATACCAAATTAAAAGACGTGACAAACTTAAGAGATAAAAATATAGTTTGACCTATATATTATACAAAAATATTATAGGTACTAATAAAAATATATTAAACTTTGTTGTCAGGTATATTTTAGTCGAAGAAACTTGACTATAACACATTTATTGTAGAGAAGGCAGATATACATGGATCTAAGGGGGTGTTTGGTAGGAGGAAACTTTTTAGTTTCCCAGGAATCTTAAGTTGGGAAACAAAGTTTCCCATGTTTGGTAGC
>JANHAO010025213.1:0-11415 GCA_026873985.1 Saraca asoca
CTTGCTTCCTCTTACTTTGTATTTAATGTATGTGATACATTGAAGCCTCAAACCAACGAATCTTGGGAGATGAGTTTCGGCCAAGTGTGTCTTCTCCACTAAAAACTTTTGAAATTTTCCCTCTCTTGGCTGAAGCAAATCTAACAATAACCCCTATATGTGACTTTGATCATCCTATTGATTGTGGCGATATTGAAGAAGAATGAGAGATTGACCTATCCACAAAATTTTTAAAGCTTGTTAAGGAAACGGGAAAAAAGATCTAACCTTATGAAGAATTAGTTAAGATAATTAATCTGGGCACAGAATAAGATAAAAAAAAAGTCAAGATTTGTACTTCAATGATAAAAGATGTACGAGAAGGCGTGGTCAAGCTTCTTTATGAATATAAGGATATATTTGCTTGGTCATGCCAAGATATGCTAGGATTGGACACAAATATTGTTGCCCATAAGCTTCTGTTAAAGTTAGAATGTAAGCCTATGAAGCAAAAGTTAAGACGCATAAAACCTGATATGTCTCTAAAGATTAAAGAAGAGATTAAGAAGCAAGTTGATGCTAGTTTTTATTATGCGTATTTTTGGAATCGTGCAAATGGGCTAGCAAAAGCCTAATGGACAGACTCAGCTAATAAGGGCCCAGCTCACCCAGGATTGAGGTGCTAGACTAAGGCATTAGGTTGCTAAATATGAGCTAAGGTCGCTGGTTAACACTGGTTAAAGTAGCTACCTTAGATCATTGAGGACAAAGCTTAGCTCGCAACTTGAAGCACATTTTCTCAATGATCAATCTAGGAAGATCCGTTTAGTTTCCTATCTTAATGGGAATCCATTATAACCTTCAATCTTTATCTATCATGTAATCCTAATCAAGTCATGACACTTATGTAGCATTTGAATTACATTCAAACTGTAACACCCTAACTACTATAAATAGGGGTTAAAATCATTGTACAAGGGATAGACAATAGATACACAATTAATCATCAAATACAAAACACCCAGCAAAGAGCAATAAAAGCCATGGACGCAAGGGTTGAATTGACTTTAGTTAAACCACATTAAAAACTTCGGGTGTCTCCTTATTCTTCCTCCCCCTCTCTCTTTTTTTACATTCAATTTGTAGTTTATGGTTCTAAACAAGGGTTGACTAGATTCGACTGTTAATATTTTGGCACTAGAAGGAGGGCTTTAAATGACATTCCCCTTAATTTTTCAATGGCTAGAGGAAGAACCACTAGGAATTCAGATGCTATAGTTGATCAACCTTATAGTTATATGGAACAATAGAGGGGTCCAGTCCTTCCTGTGGCAAGCACTTCTGTTGTCCCTACCACAAGTGTTGCCACCAGCATGTCCCCAGTGGCCCTACACCAACCTATTGTTATTGATGGAATACAAGTGTGGCATCAACATCATGAGGTGCTTGAGAAAATGGTAGGAGAGTTATTTGAGGCAGTTAGGGCATTAACTCAAGTACAAGCCTAGGGCTCACAAGAGTAGATTGAGGGTGTTGTGTAGAAAGAAGCTTTCTAACAACCACGAGAAAAAGCTCAGGAGGAGAGGCCAACTAGAAAAGTACTTTAGCATACTCATTCAACTCGCTTTACTAACTCATGACCAAGGTTAGAAGTCCATCGAGCTCGTGAGGATGGTGAAAGAGATCATTAGCGACATGGGACCTTGCGTCGAGCTGAAGGCTTAAATAGGTCCAATAGGAGATATGCCTCAGATTTAAACTCACTGGGCCATAAGTAGAGAAAGTATAAAACCTCAAATCGCCACTCCCACAACAAAAAGAGGAGCTGGCCATCTTACAATCGTCGGTCTGAGGCTTAGGACCATATGGTAGAGGAGTTGCTTTCGAGGATAGAGTAGTTGGAACAATGCCCTTGGGCTGAAGACTTTTAAGATTGTTATCAAGGGAGAACACAGTTCACTAGGAGATCAAGAAAGAGCCTCTCCCTCATAGGTTCAAAGTTCCCACTATCCCACAATACAATAGGGATAGTGACCTATACGACCACTTAGATGTATTCAATGTATAGATAGATCTTCAAATGACCAATCCTTTTTTCAAGTGTCATGTTTTCCCAGCCACTTTAGGGGACATACCTTGAACATGGTTCAAAAATCTCAAAGCTCACAGCATTGACGGTTAGGAAGAATGCTAAAGGAGATTCATTGACTAATATAAGGCACTGAGAAGGTAGCTTGCATCACTCTGCCACCTCGTGACAATCTTTCAATGAAAGAATGAATTATCGAAAGACTACATTACCTGGTTTAGACATGAAGCCAATAATGTAGAGAAGCCCTTAGATGAGAGCATCTTAATAGCAATCTCAACAGGACTCGATAAAGATGGAAAGCTATATGAATAGATATACAAGTCCCTAGTAAGGGACCTGGGTGAATTCTATGAATGAGTTGCCAAAGAGATCAGGTGAGAGGAAACATTTGGCCCTAAAAAGTCCAAGGACAAGGCAAATAGCTCCAACTAGAGTAAAAAAGGGAGTAATGTCGAGAACAGGAAGGAGAGTCAAGATGATGATCCCAAAAATTAGGTCACAAAAAAGGCTAGGAATGAGCAATCTCGACATCAAGGTCGCCATGACAACTGTAGCATCTTTTCAAATACTCAGGAAAGAATCTTCACAATGGAGAAGGATAGGGAGGATTTCAAGAAGCCTAACCCATAAGGACTCCCAACAAGTTCAGAAACAAGAACAAGTATTATGCTTATCACGATGAAATCAAGCACAATACTTCAAAATGCAAGGCACTCAAGGATGCAATAGAGAACCTGATCAAGAAAGGTTGTTTAAAAGATTATGTGGTGCAACCTGTGGAATAGTAACCTCAGCAGCATCAGCAACTGGGATGGTAGTAGCGCCAACAGATTCCTAAGCAGGAGGACACACCTTTGATTAGAACTATATTTACCATTCACGATGGACCTTACATTGCAGGTACCTCAAACAAGTCACATGAATGCTATGTGCGAGAAGCCAATCACATCTTGTTTACAGGACACAGTGAATTCAAGGGTCCCACCAGGAAAGAAAGGATGACCTCAGACAGCATCACCTTCATAGATGAAGATGCACGAGAAGTATATTCTCCCTATAATGATGCACTAGTTATCCAAGCTAGAATGGGTAACACCGGGTACAAAGAATTATGATCGATACAGGTAACTTAGTGAACATTATGTACAAGGGGCATTTTGAACAGATAAGTTTAAGCATAGGATAATTGAAGCTTTCCCTAGAGCCCTTTTATGGCTTTATAGGAGATGCAATAGTACCAGTAGGGCAGATCAGGCTTCCCATCACTCTCGGGGGTTTAGGTTATCAAGCCACCATACTTGTAGATTTTCTGATTGTTGACTGTCCCTCAACATACAATGTGGTATTGGGGTGACCTATAATGAATGACCTAGACATGATCATGTCAACCAAGATACTTACTGTTAGGTTCTTGACCCCCAATGGAATCAAATGTGAGTGAGGTGAGCAGCACATAGCCTAACACTGCTACAAGGATGCAGTTAAGTTAGAGGTGAGAGGAAAGAAGGTTAATGTGGTTTCTGGTACAGAACCATGAACTATGAGCACAACAGGGATCAGCCAGAACCTCGACCCCCATGAGGTAGATGTAGACATGGCAACTAGTTCGATGGAGAAGCTCAAAGATGTACAAGTAAGTGAGGTAGATGCTGAGAGATGCCTCAAGCTAGGAAAAAACTTATCCCTAGATGTAAAAACCTAGCTAGCCGAATTCCTAAAAGCAAACCTGGACATTTTTGCTTGGAACTATGAGGATATGGTAGGAATTGATCCTGAAGTCATGTCACATATGCTCGACATTGACCCTCATTACAAGCCAATCCACCAGAAGAGGAGGCCAATGACTACTGAGTGATACATCACTCTTAAGGAAGAAATGGACAAGCTTCTAGCTAATAAGTTTATTTGAGAAGCTTATTACCTAACTTGGGTGGCCAATCTTGTGCTCGTAAAAAAGAAGAATGAGAAATGGAGAACTTACATTGATTTTCCAAACATTAATAAGGCATGTCCAAAGGATAGCTTCCCCCTACCGAGGATTGATCAGCTCGTGGATGCAACCGCTGATCACCTACTTCTTAGCTTTATGGACACCTACTCAGGGTACATTTAGATCCCCATGAACCCATAAGATTAGGAGCATACCTCATTTATCACTAACTGTGGGCTATATTGTCACAAGGTGATGCCCTTTAGACTAAAGAATGTGAAGGCAACTTACCAACAGTTAGTCAATATGATGTTCAAGGAACAGATCGGGAAGACAATGGAGGTTTATATGGATGACATATTGGTGAAGCCTGAACAGATCGCCAACCATGTCCGTGATCTAGGGGGAGATGTTCCAAATTTTGAGGAAGTACTAAATGAAGCTAAATCCACACAAGTGCAAGTTTGGGGTGGCTTCAGGAAAGTTCCTTGGATTCATGGTCAATAACAGGGGAATCGAGGCAAATCTAGAGAAGATCAAGGCACTCGTTAATATGAGATCCCCTATAGGAATCAAAAAGGTGCAGAGCCTTAATGACTAGGTCATAGCACTCAGCAGATTTATCTTTAAAGTGATGGATAAATGCATCCTATTCTTTGATGTGTTAAAGAAGGCAAAACAATTTGAATGGACTGAATAATGTGAGATCGCTTTCCAACAACTGAAGCAATATATGGGCTAAGCTCTTCTTTTATCTAAATCAAGGGAAAGTGAGAAGCTCATCACTTACCTAGGAATATCCCAGCATGCACTCAGTGTAACACTAGTATGAGAAGAAGGTGGAGCTTAATTCCTAGTCTATTATATAAGCAAAAAGTTGCTAGATGCTAAAATAAGATACTCGCCGATGGAGAAACTTGCCTATTGCCTTATGGTAGCATCAAGGAAGCTGCGACCTTACTTCTAGGCACATACCATAGAAGTGTTCACACAGTTCCCACTTAGGTAGATCTTGCAACAAACTGATACCTCATGTCTTATGCTTAAGTGGGCAATCGAATTGGCCTAGTTTGACATTGAATACAAGCCCAAGCTAACAATCAAGAGGCAAGCCTTAGTAGATTTTATTGCAAAGTTCACAAGGCCTACAGAATAAGAAACAGAGGCCACAAAAGCCCTATATTAGGAATTATATGTTGATGGGTCATTAGCGAGCAAAAGGCTGGGGCATGAGTGCTTCTAATCAGCCTAAAGGGACACCAAATCATCTGCACGCTACGATTTGGTTTTTAGGCCATAAATAATGAAGCTAAATATAAAGCATTATTAGCAGGGCTCCATCTAGCAAGAGATATGCGAGCTAAAAACCTAAAGATATATAGTGATTGCTAGCTCATAGTCTATCACATACGGGATGAATACCAAACAATGGGGTCAAAAATAGCCATCTACCTTCAAGAAGTTCAGGAACTGTTTAGTTCTTTCTAGTGATATGAGATCAATTAGATCCGTAAGCTTAGAACACACCTACGAATGCATTAGCCCACTTGGCCACGACCAGATATGCAAATTTCTTAAGAGCAATCCTAGTAAAGTTCCTCCCATCACCAAGCACAGAGCGAAAAGACGTCCTAATGGCAATTATCGTGGTGTAGGACTCATGGATAGGTTCAAACTTGGATTACCTATAGGATGGCAAATTGCTTGAAGACAAGATAGAAGCACATCGATTACGTGCTCAAGCAACTAGATATTACATCTACAATGACATGCTGTATAAAAGGGGATTTTCAACCCTACTCCTATGATGTATAGATGGTCTTGATCACGACACTGTCTTGAAGGATATTCATGCTAGCCATTGTGGGGATCATGCTGGAAGGCTATCTTTAGCTCAAAAAGCACTCCAAGAAGGATTTTATTGGCTTACAATGAAGTAAGATGCCATTGACCTCGTCAGAAAATGTGACAAGTGTCAAAGATTCGCCAATGTCTCACGAGCTCCACCAGCCTACCTATGACAGATGGTTAATCTATAGCCTTTCATGATCTCGGGCATAGACCTGATTGGTCTACTCCCAACAAACTATGACAAGTGTAAACATGTAGTTGTAATTGTCGATTATTTCACCAAGTGGGCAGAGGCGAAGGAACTAGCAAAAATCTCTTCCTCCAAAATTGAAAAGGTCATATGGGCTAATATCATTTGCAGGTTTGAAGTCCCTCAACAGATCATGACTGATAACAAGATCTGATTTAATAATGAGTAATTCATTAGGTTTTGTAATGATGTCAAGATTATGGAGAGTTTCTCAGCCATATACCATCCCTAGGCTAATGGATAGGTTGAGGTTGTCAACAAGATTATCAAGCAGATCCTAAAGACAAAGTTAGAGGCCAGGAAGGGAGCATGGGTAGACAAGCTACAAAAGGTGCTTTGGGCCTACAAAACCATAACTTGAAGCACCACAGGAGAAACTCCTTTCTTAATGGTATATGGATTTGAGGCCATGATCCCAACTAAACTCGAGGTAACTTCACAATAAATAACTACTTTGAATCTAGAGGATAACGACCAGCTGCTCACTACAAACCTTAACCTCATAGAAGAAACAAGAGAAATAGCTCGCCTCAGAGTCACAATTGATCAACAATAGGTCGTAAGATACTACAACAGGAAGGTTTGAGTTTCGCATTACAAAACTAGTGATCTTGTGTTGCGCCTCATCCTCCCCAAAGCTTGCAAGGCCAGTGATAGGACACTAGGTCCGAACTAGGAGGGCCCATACATAATCAAGGAAGATTTAGGAAATGGATCTTATCATTTAACAAACATGAATAGAGCTGAGGTCCTTCAAGCTTGGAACATTGAACATTTCTGCCCTTATTATTAATGAACTTGAATTTGCTTATCTAATCTTATGATATTGTTTTTAAATTTTTATGACTATTTACTAATTTCTAAATAAATTTTCAATAGAGTACTATACCGAAAGTGAGCTATCACCCTTCTAATTCAAAAGCGAACACTCATCCTTCTAATCCAGAAAGGGCATTCAGCTTAATGTACTTACAAAAATTTGGCACCGCATGCATGTGACCTACTACTTGGCACCACATACATGTAAGCTACTACTTGGCACCATATTTATGCAACCTATTACTCGACACTACATACATGTGACCTACTACTTGGCACCACATTCATGCGACCTACTGCTCATCATCGCATGCATGCAACCTATTGCTCGGTCTCGCATACATGTGACCTACTACTCAATATTGCATACATATGACCTATTACTAGGCACTACATTCATGCAACCTACTACTTGGCACTACATACAACCTACTATTCCGCACCGTATGTGACCTACTACTCAGCACCACATATATGAAACCCACTACTTGGCACTGTATTCATGTAACCTATTACTTGGCACTACATACATGTGACCTACTGCTTGGCACCACATACATACGACCTACAACTTGGCATCGTATTCATGTGACTTACTACTCAGCACCACATACATGCAACCTACTGCTAGGCATCGCATACATGCGACCTATTACTCGGCACCATATTCATGCAACTTACAACTTGGCATTACATCCATGTGACCTACTACTCGGCACTATATGCATGTGACTTACTACTCGACATCGCTTTCATGTGACTGACCACTTGGCACTGCATTTATGTGACCTACCACTTAGCATCACATACATGTGACCTACCACTTGGCACCGTATACATGCGACCCACTACTCGACACCACATTCATGCAACCTACTACTCGGTACTACATCATACGACCTACCTAGACATTCATTTTAATAATGACAAAGTTATTGGTTTGCCAAATGAGGTCGATTGACCTACTAGACATTCATTTTAACTGATGTTTAGTAAGTCGTGGTTTGTAGGAACTCATTCATGTCAACTTACATGTTATCATTTGCAACCTACTGAGCATCCAACTTGACATACTTGGAAAAGCAAGAAAATTATAAAAAATTCATTAAAGAACCTTGCTCAATGAGGTGAATGTACATATGTAGGTTCAAAAGTACAAATCAAAATTAGCCTATAGCTACCATGGCCTCAGAGGAAGGCTAACTCTTGAAAGCCAAACTCCTAATGGGATAAAAGATCAATGAGCAAGCCATTCATCATTTGGTCATCGTAAAGTTGCTCTCAAACTTTTCCCTATTTCCCTCCCAAGGAGGCAAAAGAACAAAGGTGAAAGAACTGGATCCATCAGCATCACCATGAGGAAATAAAATCCATTCAAAACTTCCCCAAATCCTTAAAAAGGAATTGTCCATGGCAATTTCCTATGCAGCAGGCCATACATGCCCTAAAGCACCTCATCTAAGGCCCAGACATAAAAAACATAAGGGGTTCAACCAATGCACCTGTTAAGCCATTCTAAGAAATAAGGAAAGGGCTTTCCTCACCTTATAACTCGATCAGCCTCACTATTAAATCAGAAGACTAATCAACTACCCCCAATCTAATAGACTAGGGAAAAGTAAGGCTTTATCATTTTCGCACTGATCGCTATGAAAAAATGTGCGCATTAAATGTAGTAATGATGGCATAAGTTGGCACAGATAAAATGATAGCATGACAGATCATAATTGATAGCTTTTACTAGTGAACTACAGCTCCCAATCCATAGATTGTACTAAGAGCTAGGGGATAATGTTGTGGGTATTTTTGGAATTATACAAATAGGTTGGTAAAAGCCCAATGGATAGACTTAGCTAATAAGGGCCCAACTCACCTAGGATTGAGGTCATTGGACTAAGATATTAGGTCGCTAAATACGAGCTAAGGTCACTAGTCAACACAGGTCAAAGTAGCAACCTCAGATCATTAAGGACAAGACCTAGCCTGCAACTCAAAGCACACTTTCTCAACAATCAATCCAAGAAGATCAGTTTAGTTTCCTATCTTAATGGGAATCTATTATAACCATCAATCCTTATCCGTTATGTAATCTTAATCAAGTCATGATACTTATCTGGTGTTTAAATTATATTCAAACTATAACACCCTAACCACTATAAATGGGGCTTAAAATCATTATACAAGGGATAGACAATAGACACACAATCAATCATCAAATACAAAATATTCAGTAAAGAGTATTAAAAGCCATAGATGTAAAGGTCAAATTGATTTTAGCCGAACCACATTAAAAACTTCTGATGTCTCCATGTTTTTCCTCCCCCTCTCTCTCTTTTTACATTCAATTTGCAGTTTGGGGTTCTAGACTTAGGTTGATTGGATTCGACCGTCAATAGTTTCCTTATAGTTGCCAAAAATCTAGAGTGGGTTACCAATATTGTTCTAATACCTAAGAATGATAGGAAAGTTTGGATATGTGTGGATTATTGAGATTTTAATAGAACAGGCCCTAAGGATGATTTTTTGTTGCCACATACTGATGTCATTGTTGATAATACTACTAGAAATTCAATATTTTCTTTTACAGACTACTTTTGTAAGTATAATTTGTTAGCCTTGCTAGCATATATTCTTCGGTTTTGATGTTAAACAATAATTTTATTTGACATCATGATCTAACTATATGCTTTGTGTGTTTGTTTATTTTACAAACTTAAAGTTAATCAAGGGACATTCAAGATATCAAAAGATCCAACTTAATATTAGGGTTTATTGATTTTTATAGGATCTTTTATAAGTGTTCCAATTAGTTTTTAATTTGAATAATTTTCTAAAATAGCTAATATGAGGTAGAAATAAATCAAATGAAATGAGATGAAAACAAATATTTTCTAACCATATTTTCAAATAGTGTTTCACAAGTGAAATTTTTACAAAAACTATGAATCAATTCAAGAATCGATTCATACTAGAAAACTTATGAATTGTACTTAAATTAATTCATGAAGAAAGATTTTTGAAAAGTGCTTTTACCAAAACATTTGAAAACATTATGGGTCGATTAAGCAATCGATTTATAATCTTCTTTCATAAAAGGGTAAATCGATTCATGCATCCATTGGGTTATAAACTTCTTCATGATCTTCATAAGCTAAATCGATTAGTTAGTTATAACCTCTACGAATTGATTCACGAATCGATTGAAGACTCAAAAATCAATTATTTTCAAAAGTCGATTACAATAGCTATAATTACCCTTTCACTCTCATTTTAGCACATAACTTCATATCAATTCTCTATTACTTTAAGTGTAAAAAACAAAGAGAATTCTAATTTTGATTTATCTTTCTGTACTTTTCTTTACTGCATTATGCTATTTTGATTTTCTATTGCATTTTTGCAATTTTGATATAATTCTAATTTATTGCATTCATGAATTAATTGCAATTCTATTAATTGTTAAACTGATTTAATTTAATCAATTGATAATTGAATTCCTTATTCTATTAGTAACTTCAATAATTTCTTTATCTTTCAATAGAATTGTATTGAAAAATATTGTGTAACAAGAATCCAATCTTTAAGTCAAAAGGGCATTTTTTATAAACATAAATAGGGTAAGATCTGTACTTTTGGGACCCTCAGTTAGTATCAGAGCTTTGGCTCTTAATACTCTTTATTTTCTTAAAGAGAATAGACATCACTATATCTGTTGAAAACAAAAGATCAAAGACTTTATTGAAGCAAATGACATTGATATATGGGAACTTATAGAAGATGGTTATAATCCACCACAAACACTGATAAATGGAGTTGTTAAACCTAAGCCTAAGTCTTTATGGACAAAGGAGGAAAGAAAGAAGTGTCTTCTTGCCTCTAAAGTTAAATGAATTATTTCTAACTCACTTTCCCCTAATGTATGAAAGGATTTCAATTTACACTTTTGCTAAACAGATTTGGGACACTTTAGAAGTAGCACATGTAGGCACAACTTAGGTCAAAGCATTTAAAATGCATGTGTTAGTATCTGAATACGAAATGTTTAAGATGAAAGAAGGTGAATCAATTAGAGATCTCATTCAAAGATTCACTGCCATAACTAGCCATTTGATATTGCTTGGAAGAACCTTTGATAATGCAGACTTAGTTAATAAAATTCTAAGATCTCTCACTAAAGAATGGCAACCAAAAGTGACAGCCATAAAGGAATCACTAAAGATGAGGGTGCCATCAATCCAGGAGCTCTATGGAAACTTAGTAGAGCATGAATTAGAGTTGAAAAGATATCGAAAAAATGATGAAGACAAAAGGAAGAAAAATCTAGCACTCAAGGCGGTAAAATCATTTGAAATTGAAGATGAGAAGTCTGATACTAATGAAGAAGTTGATGAGAAAGAGTGATAAATGGCAAAAATGCACATTATTATGATGATAATTATCTCTTAATTGGTTGTTAATTTATGGTTTTTGCTTTACTTTTGTCCTAGTTTTGTT
>JANHAO010025214.1:0-11411 GCA_026873985.1 Saraca asoca
GTTGAGGCATTTCAACATACACCTAGATTTCTTCGACATTATTGTACACATAGTTGTACTATTTACACAAAAACAAAGCAAACAACAAAGTCAGCCATGAAATAGAGAATAAATTAAAAAGAAATTCAGAGAATCAAATCAAAAAAGCCTAAAATCAAATGTAAAAAAAATGAATTTGTAGGACAAATTACTGTAATATCCCAAAATATAGAAGAGCAAACCGGAAGGCATTGGCTAAGAATTGAGGCCCCAAATATCTATGGTGCTCTGCATCATGTAGACAAGAATTGGGAAAAACTTCCAATTGAGGTTGATTCTGGAGGTGTGATACACATCTCTTCCTTCCTTGTACAAATGAAATCAAAGAATCCACTGTGAGGCATTATATCATACACTTGAAGATGCAATTTTATAATAGAGAAATTCTTACTACCTCATAAACACAAACACAAACACAATTCCTTCTCAAATCCTTTCGTCGCATTAACCGTTGTCGAATTGCTTCTTCCACTACATAGATCTACGTTGAAATTCCAATTCCTTTTTCCAAGTGTCTTTGCTATTTTTTTTAGAACATCCACTAATCATATATATCATCATAATTAGTAGAACCATTCAGATACTAAACTAAAAATTAAATTAATCATATATATAAAGAAATGAAGGAGTATGCTCACTCACTATTTGGAAAAAAAATCATCAACCCAGGCTAAGATTTCCTGACATTTCTTAGCAACCAAGCAAAAAAGTAGAAGATTAGGAATCAAAATCACAACTATGCACATATATAAATGGAAAAAAAGAAAGAAAGAAACAAAATCAAATTCAGAGCACTAACTAGGGCAATTTCAGATCGGAGAAATGCTTCATTGGTAAAGAGAAAAAGGAAGAAATGAAAGGGCAAAATTTACCTCAGTCACTTTCTTATTTGTGAATTACTGTAGGTAGAGACACACTTGTTCCAACTGTTTGTATGTCTTTATGGGCTAAGGAATGAAAAAGCTTTTACAGTGATTGCAGACTTTAACATAACGACGGTTATCATTTAAACCGTCGCTAATGTTGAAAAAGCCATCAAACATGAAGGCGGTTTTATTAACCATCGCTATCTTTTTACATTAGTGATGGTTTAACCGCCGCTAAATAATGTATTTTTTTTGTATTATAATGTAATCCTAATTCAGACACCACTCATGTCATATTGGGACACATGGTAGCTTCTCATGAAATATTTTTTGTCTAAAACATATTTGATCATATTTTTATTTAAAAATGTAACCATAATTATAAGATAAGAAATTTAGTAATAAAAGGAAATTTAGTAATAAAATTTTATTTTATGTTTTAAAAAAATTTCAAACTCTTTAAAGTAATATTATATTATTTCAATTCATATTATAAGTAAATTAATTAGATATATTTCATATTTTTTAATTATAATTATTGATTTGCCTATATTATAATAAAATATATTTTTAAATGTAATATCATATTATTAAAAATTTATATAAAAATTTGTTAAATATTTTATTTTTTGTTGAATATAAATTTTATTATTAAATTTCTTATGTTAAAATTATGATTATATTTAAAACATAAAATATGATCAAATATATTTTTAAACATTATAGTATATTGTTGAAAACTTGCAATGAAATATATGCCATGTTTTTTTTTTATTATAATCATTGATTTGCAATTTATATAAAGATATAATATGATGAAATATGTTTTTGAACCTAATATTATATTAAGACAATTTATAATCATTGATTTATCCATATTATATGTTTTTAAATGCAATATTATAAAAATATTAAGATTTTTTATTTAATAATATTATATTATTGTAACTTATATCTTTATCAAAATTAACATAATTTAATTTTGTGAAGACTATCATTTTAAATTGTGAAGAAATTATGATACTTTAGTCAGATATTATTTGATAACATTTGATATTTAACATATAATCATAATTTTACATTAGGAAATTTAACAAAATTTTTATTTTACATTTTAAAAAGTTTACAATTTTTTTGAGTAATATTACATTTTTTAATTTATATAATGTGTAAATCAATAACATATACCCCATATTTTTTATAATAATCATTGATTTGTTTATCTTATAATCAAATATGTTTCTAAATGTAATATTAGATTGTTGCAATTTATATAAAAATTGACATATGATTATTTTTAATAGTTTTTAAATGAAAATAAAATATTATTATCAAATTTCCTATTTTACAATTATAATTATATTTTAAATAAAAATATGATCAAATATATTTTTAAACATAATATTATATTGTTACAATGGAACCTACATCATTTTTATTATAATAATCAATTTGCAATTCATGTAAAAAGTTAATAGAATCAAATGCATTTTTAAACATAATAATATATTCTTGTAATTATAATCATTGATTTGCATATATTATATGTTTTTAAATGTAATATTATAAATATTTTAACATTTTTTATTTAATAATATTATATTATTATAATTTATATCTTTACTAAAATTAATATATCTGATTTAGGAAGACTGTTATTTTAAATTTATGAAGAGATTATAATACTTTAAATTGTGTATTATTTATTCATATTTCATATTTAAAATATAGTCATAATTCTAAAATAGAAATAATAAATTTTTTTATTTTATGTTAAAAAAAGTTTAAATTTCTTTAAAATAATATTATATTGTTGCAATTTATATTATGAGAAAATCAGTAAGATATATCCAATTTTTTTTTAAAAAATAATAATTGATTTTCTCATCTTATAATCAAGTCTGTTTTTAAACATAATATTATATTGTTGTAATTTATATAAAAGTTAATATATGTTTTATTTTTTATAACATTTTAAAGCTTAAAATAATATTTTATTATTAAATTTTCTATTTTAGAATAATGATTAAATTTTAAATATAAAATATGATTACATATGTTTTTAAGCATTGTTAGTAAATAAGCTAGTTAAGCTATAGGCATAAATAGGTCAATGAGTCATGAGTCTATTGTAACCTACTTTGTGAACATATTTTTTTTAATATAAATAGATATGCCTGCCACATTATTGAGCATGAATTCACAATTCTTTCTCTCTTAACATGGTATCTGGAACCTCCTAAAAAAGAACCTAGATATCATCTTTCTTTACTCCAGCCTAATCAATAAAACCCGATCTCATCTTTCTATTTCTTCTTTCTTCTCTTTTTCTTAATGCTGTGAATCATGACAATTTCAATTCAATGGTAATATTAAATTTCATGTTTGGGAAAAAAGTATCCATCATTTGAATATGAATTTTTTGGCAGTAGGTAGTTGTCAATTTTTGGTGAAAATAGTTCTATCCAAAGAAGTTAAGTGTGCTTAAGGTGGTGGGTGACAAAACTGGCTTGATCGAAAGGTAGCAAGGACTGGAGAATCGTTCTAGGTAGTGTGTTTAATACACTTGCCTTGTTCTTGGTGGCACGTGAGGCCCACACATAGAGGAGATTAATGGTGCATGGCAGCATTTCCAATGATACCTTTCCAGTGGCAACACGTCCAACAACTTTTGAACCTTTTTGCATGGATAGTTTTGCAATTACTTTATTGCACCTATGGTTTTCTAATTTTTTGGTATTTTCTAGTGACTTTTTATGGTTTTTTAGTTCAAGTCTGTATCATGGATACTTCGGCCTTTAATTCTACTACCAGCAGTGAAGATTTGATCTTTAAAAATGAAGGACAATCGAAGACTAAAACACTATTTTTAGATTTAATCATAACCTCTAATAAAATTACTAACCAAAAGTTGCATACAAAAGGTAGATAATATCTTGCTTGGAAAAAGGCCATTGAATGTTTCTTTGATGTTGTTGAGAGGCCAAATCATCTCACTTCAGATCCTCTTATAGATGACATAAAAGCTAAATGGATGGTAGAAGACTGACGTTTGTTTGGCCTCTTGTGTAATACAATGGCAAGTGAAGTCTAAGATAATATTGTTCATTGCAAAATAGTCAAGAACATGTGGACATATCTTGAAAGACTTTACTCAAGAAAAAATAATCTACATCAAATATACAATTTATGTGTGTCTTTGTTTCAAACCAATGGAAAAGATAGCAATATTTCACAATTTTTTTCTGATATTAGTCATCTCTTTGAATAGTGGAATACTCTTATTCCTATCACTATGGACATTGTGTCAATGCACACTCAATAGGAACAATTGGGAGCTTTGTGTCTTATGATGGCTTTACCCTTTAAACTTAATACTACTTGTCAACAAATTTTGACCAATTTTGAACCATTCACATAAGTAAATGCTTTTTATCATATCCTATGAAATGTTCGAGGTGTGCCTTCTCAATCTACAACTCCTAGTGAGTCATCTACTTTGATTAGATCTAGTACTCAATGGAGTCATGGTAGTAGTATAGGAGGAAGAAGAAAAGGGTGTGATTCTAATAACGCCTACATTTGTCATTACTGCAAAGAGCCTAGTCATATCAAGAGGAATTGTCCTCAATTGAAAAATGTACCACCATTTCAATTTGCATATGCTGCAACTAGTACTTCTACACAAGAGCCTGAGCCTACTCGAGGCATAACTATTGATAGCTATCGAGACCGACAAAAATAGTAATATTGAACTACCAAAGCTAGTAACCAAGGTGAGTTCAAGTCAATTCTACAAAGACCAGAGATTGATTTGTATGTGTTTGTAGCATGAAATTGGGGGTTAGTTATCTAATTAGGCTAGAAAGTAAATCAAATAGATTAAATGCATAACAAAATAGGAGCAAAAAAAAAAGAAAAATCAAATGGAGAAAAGCTCAATCCAAGGAATTTTTGCAACTAATTTAGTGATTGATTCTTGACATCTATTCTCATTTTGACCACTTGGCTAAGATATTAATTGAACCTAGTATCCTTATTAATTTCTTCCTATATTTATCAATGAAGCCCAAAACCCAATTGACTCTTATTGCTAAATCAGTCAAAGCCTAGCACCTCAATTGATTTATTAATAGCATTAAATCCTAAAAGTACCAAGTCTAATTAATTGAATTACTTGAGCAGCAACCCAACTAATTACTATCAATTCTTTAGGAGAAGTGATCTACCCCAATACCAAATCAACACCCTATTGTTACCCCACAACCAAGTCCCCACAAACAATGAAATTGTCTATGAAAATTTATCTAGTATTAAATCACAATGAATAACTAATTAATTAGTCATTTTAATCAATCATCCATAACAATTATAAGCAATAAAATTATAGAACCAAATTAGAAATAGATTAGAATTAAGAGCAAGCCTCACAATCTACAAATGAATTAGTGCAAAAATTCCCTTAGATTAAGATAAGAATTTAACTAAACATTAATACAAAAATAAAAAACAATTAGAAGGAAAATACAAAAAACTAATTAGGGCTAGAATCTTGTCCTAGGAGAGCTCTTTGCCTCCCAAAATTAGAGATAACACAAAAATGATATAAAAGTCATTACAATTGTGGCTCAGCTAACTACTTATAGGCTCACTATACTACTTATTGGTTAAGCTATTGATTACGGCTGGAAGAAGGCTTCAATGGATATAGCTCCCTTCATATGAATTGTAGTCTTGCCTCTCAAGAGTCAAATGGCTTTAACCTTGAATAAAAACTCGATTCCTAGCTCAAGTTATGGGCTAAAAATTGAGACAGCTTTCCAGAGCAATCCAACTTGTAATAAAATTAAATACTTAAGTCCACAGCCATGTAATTAATTCAAAACAATGTAGATTGCCTTAAGCCCTTCATAAAAGTCATTGAGATAGGTCTTAGCTATCTTATGGGCTTGAGTTTGAAAAGAAATAATGGGTGGAGCTACACTTATGATAAAAATACCAAAATTGGTTTTAGGTAGTAGGTCAGCACTCTATTCCAAATTGTGAGCTTTAGTTGACTTCTAAAATAGCTAAACTGGGTTTAGGACTCTACAATATATTTTTAGATCTTTCTATTAAATTTTCAAAGGCACAAAGATCAACTAAAACCAAGGTCCAGAGCTCAAGATATGCCTAATAACCTAAAACAATGTAAATTTACCAAATAAATTCAATTAAGCACAAAAATTGAGCAAACCACAAAACCAATTTCAAGCATCCAATTAAGCACATAAACATGACAAAAGACTAATTATAAAGAGATATAAAATATATATAAATTTTATTCATCAAATTCCCCCACACTTAGCTCTTGCACATCCTCAGGCAAGATACCAAAATTAAACTAAACTAGACTCAAACACTATGCTCTTTCAACAATGATAAGAATGCAAAAGCAAAAGTAAGGAAACAATCAAAGTTTTAGGGGACATAATATCTCATGAAGCACATTCTCGACAATTAAAACTCAAAAATCAACTAGCAAAGCAATTTCATTTAAAAGGCAAGTAGATCACTTTGGTATACCTCACAAGATAAGCTCTCTATGCAACTCTCTATGTTTAAAATGGGAAAGTGTTTCACTCGATTTCATCTTAGGAAAATGCACTACCATAAGCTTTCTTAACATTAAATCTCCACTACTCAAATCACATGTATGACACAAATCAAAAGGACTTCACAAGGTTGTAATGTGTTGAAGGGAAAAAGGAAGGAAACAAATGATATAGATATGAAAATGCAAAACTAAAGAGACTAATAGGGCATTGTGGCATGGATTCAAACAACAAAGGAGCAATTAAAATTTAGAATCTACATCACATTTTTTACTTCTTTTTTTCCCTTTCATTTTTTTCACTTTTTCACTTTCTTTTATTTTGAGCTCTTTCTTTTTAGAAGTTTTCCTTTTTGTTTCAATTTCATTTTTTTTATTTTTCTCTTAAATTGCATTGATTGAGCTCTTTTTCATCTTTTTCTTTCTTTTTCATTTGTTTCTTCTTTTCTTTTCTTGACCAATGAAATGAATCACAATTTCCTTTTCATTAAATAATTAGCACACCCCACACTTTTTTAAGAACACATCCTACTAATGAATTAAATATTTTACTAATCCTTAAGGTTAGTAAAAGGTAAAGACATTCAACGCTTGACCTTCTAATAGGCTACATAATAAGAAAAAAGTTAATCAGCCTCAATGGGGGTTAATAATGGTACATTACAAGGTAGGCTAAAAAGACAAAAGTGGCTTAGTCAAAGAATTTCTTAATCATATTCATGCATGCATGTGCCAATGTAATCTCAAAAAGATTCAAAGTGAATTCTAGAGAAAGAATTTCATGAAAGAAAATCACACACAAGAAAAAAGAGGTACCTAATAAAAATTGTTCAAGAATAGCTCAAAATCTCATAGGTTATATGTCTACCAAATTCAATCCACAAACACTTCAAATTTATCACCATGCTAATCAAATTCAAGAATCAATAGGCGAGACAATTTATCCAATTATGTTATGTAACTATCAAAATCAATTGCAACCTACTCAAGGTCTAAACAAACTCATCAACAATTAAAAACACCTAAAATAAGGGAGAATAGATTTTTTTTTCTTGCACAAACAAAGTAAAATGTAAAGCAAAGAAAATCTAAAATCTCGCCCCCACATTAAATTTTATATTGTCTTCAATGTAAGTATAAAATCATTAATAAATCATAGACATATAAAATAAAAGAGATAGTGAAAGAAAGTAAACACTTGGGTTGCCTCCAAAGAAGCGCATTTGTTTAACGTCATTGGCTCGACAGTCCATTGGGTCTTTTAACTTGAATAATGAACTCTTGGCATCACAAAATTTGCCTACAAACCCATGAATTTCAAAATCCATTTTTCAACTATCTCAATTTCTAGCCACATGCATCAAGTTGTCTTATGATAATTGAATTAGGAGTATCAACATCCTATACTACATGGTAAGCAATATCAATAAAGCTCATAGAATAATCATCAGAAGGATATTTCTTGGCATCATAAAAAATGTTGTACTACAAATTATCACCATCAAACTCCATAATGAGGAAACCAGCATCCACAACAATTTTTGTTTTCAATGATTTCATGAGAAGTCTATCTAAAATGATAAGAGCTAAGGTGTTGATTGAGAGATCATTAGGCATTTTCAAAATGCAAAAAACTATGAGGAAAATGAAAGCATTCACCCACGTCAACATATCCTTAAGCAATCCTATAGGAATCACATTTGACATATTTGCTAATTGAATCATAACATCTATTCTTTCTATTGGTCCAAAATTCAAATATGCATAAATAGAATAAGACATGACATATATGGATGCACCAAAATCTAACATGGCATATGTAGAATGATCTTAACCAATGGAATATAGGATAGTAAAGGAACCTAGATCCTTGCATTTATGGAATATTTTTCTTTGAATGATCACAAATACTGTCTCCTTGATGCTTATCTTCTCATGACCTTTCAATTTCCTTCTAGTTGGGTTGCTGATTAGGGTTAGGAAAAGGCTTTAATGGATGTATATCCCTCTATATGAATTCTAATCTTGTCTCTCAAGAATCCAATGGCCTTGGCCTTGAATAAAAACTCGAATCCTAGCTCAAGTTATGGGCTAAAAGCTAAGACAATATTTCAGACTAGTCCAACCCTATAATAGAATTAAATACTTAAGTTCATAACTATGTAATTAATTCAAAATAATGTAGTTTGCCCTTAAGCCCTTCATGAAATTTATCAGGATCAATCTTAGCTATCTTATGGGCTTAAGTTTGCACCAAAATGATGGGTTGATCTCTACTTATGATGAAAATATCAAAATTGGTTCTGGATCATAGGTTAGCACTCTGTTCCAAATTGTGGACTTTATTTGACTTCCAAAATGGCTAAATTGGGCTAGAAACTCTTATGGCATTTTTATATATTTCTTTTAGCTTTCTAAATATATAAAAAGCACCCAAAACTGAGGTCCAAAGATCAAGATATGCTTAAAAACCTAAAATAGTATAAATTTATCGAATAAATTTAATTAAACACAAAAATTAAGTAAACCACAAAACCAATTTGAAGCATCCAATTAAGCACATAAACATGAAAAAAGAATAATTATAAAAAGATATACAATATGTATAAATTGTGTTCATCAACCATATCTGAAGAAGAGTATGCTCAATACATTCAATTCTACGTCTCTCAATAGTCATCACCTATCCAATCCACTGTCACTATGGTTTAACAGGTAATCCTATTGCGTGCCTTTCTAGTCCCAATACTATATAGGTTATTGATTTAGGTACTACCATCATATGATGTCCAATACAAGTATCTTGTCTTCTTTTCACAACTCCTCTACCTCTAATGTTACTTTAGCTAATAGGTCTACTATTTTTATTGTTGGAAGTGGTATAGTTAATGTCACACCTAATATTTCTTTGTCCAATGTTTTATTTCTCTCTAAGTTCCCATGCAATTTGCTTTCTTTCAGCCAATTAACATATACCTATAATTGTGATTTTTTTTTCTTGCTTATTGTATTTTTTAGGATATTTTGATGAAGATTTTTTATAGGGAATACAAATCTGGTGGGTTGTATGTGCTTAATGTAAAAGTTTCTCAACCGATTACTGCTACTATTACTCTCACTCCATATCAATTACATTGTTGTTTGGGTCTTCCTCACTTTGCATTTTTTTTAAAAAAAAATTGTCCTAGTTTGAGTTCTATTTCTATCTTAGATTGTGAGTCATGTCAGTTTGCTAAACAACATCGTCAGCCTTATGTTCCTCAAGCAATAAATGGGTTGCAATCCCTTTTGAGTTAATACATTTAGATGTTTAGGGTCCTTGTCCAATTATTTCAAAATTTGATTTTTGTTACTTTGTTATTTTTATTAATGATTATTCAAGAGTTACTTGACTTTATTTAATGAAAAGTCTATCAGAATTATTTGATATTTTTGTGCCTTTTCATGCTGAAATTAAGAATCAATTTCAAACACCTATATGCAACTTGCAAAATGATAATGCTAAAGAATACTATTCTACTCAATCTTTCTCATATTTGTCATAACACGATATAATTTATCAGTCATCTTATGTAGTTACTCCACAACAAAATGGAGTAATGTCAAGCGCCAACTCTGGGCATGTGACCGGCGTAGTAGATTACTATAAGGAAACCTACTACAAGCCTAACTATGCAATGCATATGCAAGACACGAGACCACAATTTTCTTTAAATATAAACGTTTTATTTCTACCAAAAATCCAATAGATTTTCCCTTGTTTTTTAGACATCCCGATATAAAGCCTACACACCACAAAGGGCAACACGCCCATCACAACCAGTTTAACAATGTAATACTATATAGTGACCCAGGCTAACAATTTACATCCTACTGGGTAGCCTACAAAAGATTAAGACACATGCCATATTAATCCTAACAACTGCCATTGTGATCACCAAAATATATTTTTACCTCTGCAAGAAGGCCCACTCAGTCAATGGGTTGTGTCGGTATCAGTGTGGGAAACGGGCACTACAGATGAATCCTGAGGCTCTGAAAAACATAGAGAGAGAAGGTGTGAGTTTCATTGAAACTCAGTGAGTAAGCATTCTCCTCAAAACATATTTCATAATCCATATTCAAAGCTATTTAAGTATACAGAAAATATGCTTACCTATCCAGAAAACATAACCATCAAACAATTTTAAAATATAAATTATCAGGTAAACTGTGTAATCAAGGGTATAGTTTTTTTTTGTAACATAAAGATCAACATCATAACATAATATTGCAAGGTAAAACACATATATCATAAAGTAGTGATGGAATTTTAATAATAATGAAGCCAAAGTTTACCAATACACGTAAAATAATTATCTATTGCAATCTCAAGGACAACTCCTAAAGGCAACCGTCACATCACCCTCCCATATAAGCATGACTCATCTAGCGTATCTGCTAGGTCCTTATGCCGTATGACTCCTCTAGTGTATCCATTGAGTCCTCATGCTATAACCCCTGTCCCACCTTATCTCTATCACACATACTCACACGAGTGCACTCATGGGTTCCCAATGAGTTTTCCAATGATTTCAGGGTTTCAAATTACTTAACAGAATTCATCTCATAACATGGTTCTGATACAACATTTTCAAATCATAGTATACCAATATCCATTTTTTCGGGTAAGCAACATCATCAAAATGTTCAAAAGCAACAAAACACTTTTAGCTCCTTTTAACATATAAAAAGCATTTTTAATTATTTTCATAATGAAAATCTATCATATATATATATATATAATAAAATCATATTTTCAACATAACAACTTATTTTTCCTAAATACAATCATCATATGAACAAAATTGCAAATACACATAATCATATACTAAATCCATATTTTCTCAAATATCATGATATTTCTGATACCA
>JANHAO010025215.1:0-11413 GCA_026873985.1 Saraca asoca
GGAAGGATGGGTTCTGATCATTTATTACAAGCTATAGTTGTGTCAAATCAAGTAAGTAAGTACAGATGTTGAAAAGACCCCTTTTCGAACGGTAGGCTCGCGGAAGCAGGCCTAGGCCGACATATAGGTTCTCAGCTGTCACTATGCCAGGTAAGACGTCATGTTGT
This sequence comes from Saraca asoca, assembly GCA_026873985.1. Classification (NCBI taxonomy): domain Eukaryota; kingdom Viridiplantae; phylum Streptophyta; class Magnoliopsida; order Fabales; family Fabaceae; genus Saraca; species Saraca asoca. The sequence continues at coordinate 168 of JANHAO010025215.1, forward strand.
CCCAACCGAGGACTTCATAATTCCAGAGTAGTCGTGAGAGTCGCTGAGGGACCGATGTGAGTATAGCGGTCACGGGGTTTGATCCTCAAAATTTCCACTTTGCCAAGTGCTGCTGTTGAAAGATGAGCGCTCGTAGCTCCCGTTGTTGTTTACAGTGCGGTACCTTGAGGCTTCCTCTCAAGGATTCACCTTAGTTGTCTCTACGGACTCGTTCTTACGGAGTCACATTTTTTAGCATATAATACAAGCCCCCCAACTCGCAGTTCGCGTAGCAGGCTGGGAGTTCAGAGACTCTTTGATTTTCTTGTTTGAACGCAGTGCTTCTAGAATGGGCCTTTCACTTCCCCATGTCTTTGCGATTTCCAAAGCGAAACTTGCACCGTTTCCCAAGGCCATTAATTCAAACAGTTGGGGAGGAATGAATCTGGACGTGTCAGTGGCTTGTTCCCAACTCTATTTAAAGAAGAGATTTCTTCTCTTGTTGCCTCACAACCAGTCATGGATTACCCAGATAAAACTCCTCCAAAATTTCGGCTCCCTGCTGAGGCGTGTATGGTCTGTTTCATAGGTGACTTTGAAGAATCGATTTCCCTGGTAATATGGGAAAATCTTAAATATACACCGGATTGCGTCCCTCCGGCTCTGTCGTGAAGCGGCTTCCCGACCGGCTGTGCTCCTGAGAGGTTCTGGTGAGGCTTCCTCCAGGAGGTGCAGGTGGTCGAGGGTTTATGAGGCGCAGCACCGTCGCTGATTGTGCATTTGAAGGAAAAACTCCGGTGGGCTACCTTCAAAACATGGCCATCCATGGTCGGCCTTCCCCTTCTTCCTTCTTCTTCTCCTCTTTTCTTTTTCTCTTTTTCTTTCCTTTGTTCGCTCCCCCTCTCTTTTAAGGCTTGTAGTTCTTGATTCCTGTAGCGCCTCCTTTACTATGTACTCAGAGCTTTCTGATGTAAATGTGCCTTGCTGAGGTCTTTTGATGAATAAAATTGTCTTATTTCCACTTCGTTTTTAGTTTATTTGACCCGCACTTATCTGCAAAAATAGAGTATTATCATAAGTAACCGTAAACGTTTTTTTATCATAATAATCATAGATAACCACCAATGTTTCTCGGTCACAAGTAAGCTATGAATTTCCGTTATGTGATCAAGGTCGATGCGCATGAGAGCTGCGACTTTATATTAATTTTCATGAAAGCTGTGAATTAAAAAGAGTGAGTGATCTTGTGCTCTATAGTGCGCAGGAAAGCTATGACTTTGCTGGATGGTCGATCTCGTGGCCGGGGCGATCTTGTGCCTAAGAGGTATATAGCGTCCTCTCCACTCTGGAGTGACCGATCTCATGGTCGGGGCGATCTTGTGCCCAAGAGGTATATAGCATCCTCTCTGCTTTGAGGTGATTGATCTCATGATCGGGGCGATCTTGTGCCCAAAAGGTATATTTTACAGCATCCTCTACGCCTCAACGAGTGCAAGACTCAGTTGGCGAGATGTTTTCAAGCGTCTCCATGCCTCAGCGAGCACGTCTGTCACGCTGGCCTGTTTAGCAAGCCCACAGCTCAACTAATCGGTTGAGTTTGATTTACAGTGTCTCCACGCCCCAACGAGCACATCTGCTACGCCGACTAGTCAGCGAGCCCGCAGCTCAACTGACTAGGTGAGAACTCGTCAACTCTTTCTCAGGTTAAGCTCTGGAGAGGCATTAAGTAATAAATCAGAGTGCTCCCGCCTTTTCCTTTCACGAGGCTTGCAACAGGTCGCTATCGTGTAGGTGACGTGTGTTATCTGATCAATAAGAGATCTTATATTAGTTCAAAAATTTAGGCATTGTTACAATTTTACAGAATTCATAGAAATTAAAAGATAGTCCTGATAGTAGGGGATCGCTCCCGTTCAGTCCTGTGGTGCTGGATTCCATGCCATTGTTTGGAAGGTCGCAAGACGTAGTCATGCAAGCGTCCCTTCTTGATGAGATCTTCAATAGCATCTCCTAGTGCCCAACACTCCGGGGTGATATGCCCGAACTCATTATGATATGCGCAGAACTTTCCTCGATTCATCCTAGACCTATCGGGCATTCTCAAGGGTGGAGGTTGTCTGAAATCTTCACGGTTCCTCTCTATTGCTAAAATTTTGTCTTGAGCGTCTGAAAAAATGCTATAGGTGTTGTGCCAGGCTTGGAACGGGGTTCCCTCACTCTTTCCTTTCTTGGCGAGTCGACGATCGGGGTTATCGCTCCCGTTTTTGCAGTTGCTTCTTTTCTTACCCAACGCTAAGCTTCCTACCTCGGGGCTCCGTGGGCCGAGGTTTTCATCCCATCTGACCTACCTCGTAGCCCATTCATAGAACTCTCCCAAGGTGCTCACCGGGTACTTGTACAAGCTCTTAAATAGTTTCCCGTCCCTACGGAGTCCCGCAGAGATGGCGGTCAGAACGGCTTCGTTCAAGGTCTTTTCTACATTGTTGGCTTCGCGCCTAAAGCGGGTAAGGTAATCCTTTAACGGCTCTTGCCTTTCCAGGAAGATGGTAGCAAGATGGCACGGGGGCGTAAGCTGCCTTCTCAATGCCTGATATTAGTTCACAAACTTTTGCTGACACTCCCTCCAGCTGCCAATATTGTGAGCCGGGAGACTCTTGAACCATGCATGGGGCACTTCTCCCAGGGTAGCAGGGAAAACACGGCACTTGATCGAAGAGCTACAAGCCTAAAGGTCCATCTGGATATTAAATGAGTCCAGATGGCTGCGCGGGTCCGTCTCCCCGTCATACAGCGGAATGGCTGGAACCTTCAGTTTGTAGGGCAGAGCCTTCTCCATAATCTCCCTAGAGAAAGGGGTTCGTTCATCAAAACGCTCACTCTCATTTCGAGCCCGAGAGGAGTCTTCCAAGTGTCTGACTCTCCAAAGGAGGTCCTCCACCAAGGCACCTAAGCCCCCCAGCCCTTGACCAAGGGCCTGATGGTTTGCTCCGTCGCGCTGGTTACACAGGTGGCGATGCGGTTCCTGCTCCTAATTCATTTCATCAGAGTGTTCTACCTCGGGGATAATGGGCTCAGTCTGTACACACACATTCTGGTCCTGCACCCGAACCAGTAGCGAGACCATTTTCGTGAGTTCACCCATCATGTACTCGAGTTTTTCTTGACGCTGATGCCAAGCCTGAGACCCTTCAGTGTTATTGACAGCAAGGACCGGTTGCACCAGACCAAACTGAGGGCAGTCAGCAACTGCTCTCGCAACAGGGGCGATGGATGAACTTGCCGCCGAGACATAGCCATATGGTGTTTGGCACCATGCGCTAGAAGCCCTGGTGACCCTTCCTCTTGTCATGGGAACGGAGGAATCAACTAGAACTGGTGGGGTCCCCACAAATGGCGCCAAAAGATGTTGACGTCAAAATATGGTCCGTGTAGGGAGAACCAGACTTCAGCCAACAGGGGACTCTTCGAGACCCCTGACCTGTTCTAGCTGGATTAATGTGTGTGCCCAGGTTAATTGACTAGGGTTAGCCAGAGAAGAGAATGATAGAAAGAACACATGATTTTACGTGGTTCAGCCAAATCCAGGATTACTGGACCCTACGTCCACGGTAGAGACTTCTCTATTATGATAGTTCTCAGTATTTTTCCCGGCCCCCTCTCCTGCTAACAATATCATCCTATTTATAGAGGAAGGATGGGTTCTGATCATTTATTAAAAGCTACAGTTGTGTCAAATCAAGTAAGTAAGTACATATGTTGAAAAGACCCCCTTTCGGCCGGTAGGCTCGCGGAAGCAGGCCTAGGCCGACATATAGGTTCTCAGCTGTCACTGCGCCAGGTAAGATGTCATGTTGTCCCAAGTGAGAACTTCATAATTCCAGAGTAGTCATGAGAGTCGCTGAGGGACCGGCGTGAGTATAACGGTCGCGGGGTTTGATCCTCGAAATTTTTGCTTTGCTGAGTGCTGTTGTCGAAGGATGAGCGCTCGTGGCTCCCGTTGTTGTTTATAGTGTGGTACCTTAAGGCTTCCTCTCGATGATTCACCTTAGTTGTCTCCGCGGACTCGTTCTTGCGGAGTCACATTTTTTAGCATATAACAAGGGGATATGGTAGAAGATAACGGCATGAGCGTCTTACAGACGTGTCAGATGGCTTATGACGGGATACGTCCGTGGGCGTCGATAGACATGTTGGATGACCCACAGTGGGATTACAGGACGGTTACCTTCAGAAATTTACTTGTGAGAATCCAGCAGATCATTCGTTATGTTAATATTCAATGGAACTTTTAAAAGACATTATTTCCTGTTATGCTTATGCTATATTAAATTTACCTTCCATAAAGACTTACATTGGTAATTGTCTTATGATTTTGAATATGGTATTTTTCTAATACTTGAATTTGTTATGAAATATTAAATTTCTAAAGTTAATTTAAGATAAAGGTAATTAATCGGGTAAGCAAGTTTTTATGACCATAAATGGTATTAGAACTGTTTTATAAATAATAAATGGTTTTGAGGGGATTGTTTGCTCACAGGGTTTCATTGAAACTCATTCCTCTTCTTTCTATGTTTTTTAGAGCTAGCTGAATTTTGGAGTCCCTTTCATCCTATTGACCACTTTTTGTGAAGATGAAAAAGGTATAAATGGTAAAATGGTTTGGCAATTGGATAGGAAAGTATTTTGCATAGGATAGAGTCCTGGATGCCCAGAAGGTTGTGTAATGTTTAGTCTAGGCCATTGAATAAGAGTATATGTATTGTGTGAAATTGTACAGATTCTGAGGGGTGTATAGCCTTGATGTTTTCTGTGAAGGCCTTATGGCTAGTTGTCCAAAAAATAGAGAGAACTTTGCCAAATTTTCGGTAGAAGTAATAGTATTTATGTCTGTTTGTTATAGTAAATTATATGCATTGGTATGGTATTGCATTTGTCAGGCTTGTAGTAAGTTTCCTACGGGTGACCTGTTATGCCGGTTACATGCCTAGGATTAGGTCGTGACATATCCTCTGGGTCACTCGATGGAACCAGATTAGTTTATAAAGCCTGTGAGGCTCCTCTTGCTTCTTTGTGAGATTGCCTAATGGATGCTTTAGTTAAGCCCCCTATGCTCCTAGCAGGTTGGTTTTCGATGAAGCTCTCTGGGGTGCGCATGGTCTGTTGCAGAGGTTTTGGAGGCCTGAATGGCCTATTGCACATGGCTTCCTTGCATAACTCTTCTTGTTGGCTCCAAGAAAGTCTTGTGCAGATCTTGGATTACTTTTTCATAGCTTTTTTGTGAGGTTCAGCCTTGCCAGCCAGACTCCTGACTCATTTTTTAATCACTCTGGGTTTGAGCCAGGAAAGGAACCGCTAGCTGAGAAGGGCTATAGGCAAGAACAGCCATGTTCATTGGTGTTTCATTTTATGGGAATTTGTCTCCCAAAGGCTAACTCTCTCCTCCCTTGCAGGATTAGTAGCTTTAGGCTTTTGCTTTATTCTTGTATATCAAATCTTCTGATGTAAACCTGCCCCATTGAAGAAGGCCTTTTAATAAAACTTCAAGTATTACGTTTGTATCCTTCGTCTTTGCAAGTTCATTATACTAACAGTTCAATTGGTTGTCAATGGCAACGCGACTAACTCCTGCAAAATCATAACTTGATAATTGTTATATGGAGTGTTTAATGGGTTAATTAACCTCGATTATTAAAAGTAAAATTCGTGTCAATAGGCTTAAGCCAATGAGTTACAACTTAAAGGATACGTTCCATATGCATGATCAATCAATCATGTCAGCTCACTCTAATCAGCAGAAAGCAAGAGCATCAGAGTGCCCTTGAGGTTGAGTTTAAGTAGTAGGATGTTCGAGCATCATCGTTGACGCATGACTGAGTTTCTATGCAAGCTACGTAGACATATCAATTCGCACAAGAGTTTGGTGCTTGTCACACTTCTTGGATGTGGCTTATGCAAGAGTTTGGTGCATGGCTAGCACTTCTTGGATGCAAGGTCTTGGAATGGTCTGCGCAAGAGTTTGGTGCTCATGGCACTTCTTGGATGTAGCTCATGCACAAGTTTGGTACATGGCTAGCACTTCTTGGACGTGAGGTCTCAAAATGGTCCGTGTAAGAGTTTGTTGCTCGTGGCACTTCTTAGGTGCAGCTCACACAAGAGTTTGGTGCATGGCTAGCACTTCTTGGACACGAGGTCCTGGAATGGTCCGTTCAAGAATTTGGTGCTCGTGGCATTACTTGGACGCAGCTTACACAAGAGTTTGGTGCATGGTTAGCACTTCTTGGACGCAAGGTCTTGAAATGGTCCATGTAAGAGTTTGGTGTTCATAGCACTTCTTAGACATGGCTCACGCAAAAGTTTAGTGCATGGCTAGCACTTTTTGGATGAAAGGTCTCGGAATGGTCCACACAAGAATTTGGCACTCATGGCACTTCTTAAATGTGGCCCCATGCAAGAATTTGGTGTATGGCAAGCACTTCTTGGATGCGAGGTCTCGGAATGGTCAATGCAAGAGCTTAGTGCTCGTGGCACTTCTTGGATGTGGCTCATGCAAGAATTTGGTGCATGGCTAGCACTTCTTGGATGCGAGATCTCGGAATAGTCCACGTAAGAGTTTGGTGCTCATGGCACTTCTTGGACGCGGCTCGTACAAGAGTTTGGTGCATGGCTAGCACTTCTTGGATGTGAGGTCTTGGAATGTCGTCATAGTCCAGTGCTACGTGATTCGTGACAATACAAGTCATTTGGCACTCCCGCTCGTCTCATTCGCGGCTCTTCGATTCCCATCAACAATTGGCAATAATTACTCCTTGTTTAGGTATGCATGGACCATGTCATTATGAACTGGCCACTGGCTTCCCTCGAGCAATTGGATTGTGGGTAACTGACAGAACCTTAGACCCAACGGTGGGATCATGTGCTTTTATAAGCCAAAAGGGCTTTCTCTCTCCCTCTCAATTGCCATTCAAAATCTTTAGAGTTCTGATCTCTTCCTGCCCATTTTCTCTTCTGGTTGTCATGACAACTTCTTCATTTCCCGTTTTCATCAATCCCGGTTCAATTTCTTAATTGTTGCTCTAGTTCTTTTCATCAAAGATTACTGCTGCAAATCACCCTAAATCTTCTATCCCTATAGATCAAGGGACGTCTCCCTTTGCTTTACACTTTTCTGGATTTTCTTCTTTCATGGGCAGTAGGAAATTTGATTGTTACTGACCGAGGGATGGTAGTGCTAATAGGTAGAGCTTGTTTAGATGTTTTGGCTTGGTTGAATTGGTATGGCCAGTCAGCTGGTAGACCTTAAGGTTTTTGGATATTGTTTTTAGTCTTTCGGGATTCTGTGATCTGGTCGTTGTGTCCCCTCCGCTTGTTAGAGTCTGAGCTGTTGATGCGATGACTTGGGGTGTGCATTACCTATAGTGTAAGGGGTTGTTAGTCCTAGCCTACGACACAGTTCGCTCATAGTGACCTAACCAATCTTTTTTTTTGTGTAGATGGGAGCAAGTCATGCACGTCGCCATAATCTAATTAGAGATGAGGATGATGAACCAGATTCATCCCAAAGTGCAAGAGTTGTATGACATACTGATGAAGCAACCTCGAGTGGGAAGGAGGTCGCTACGGACTTTAGTGCTTGTCTGGACCATACCGAAGGTTGAGGGACCATTACAAGCCAGCGTCTCAACCACCAAGTGTTCAGCTGCATACCTCGATCGTGCATCTTCGCGACCTTTAGTCCACAATCCGATCATGCAGGTTCCCCAAAGGGTGTAGTGTCATGGTTCCTGCTCCTGACAACTATGCTTCCTATCCGCCTCAGGGGTTTATTGCTATCGATCTCTCACACCTCACAGCGGGGCTCAGATTTCTGATGTAGCCCTTCATTGTTAATTTTTTAAACAAAATAAAACTCAGCCCATTCTATCTCACCCCAAATTCCTACACCCAACTCATCTCGCTAGCCCTAATCCATTTGGGCAACAACCTCCCACCACCATCACCTGAAACCTTATGCTACCTGTATGACCTCAAGTGTGTGATATTGTGCAAGAGAATCTTGTCGAAGGGCGATGCCAAAGAGAGGTCCAACATAGGGCGCTACAAATCTCGCTAGTTCTACATTTCATGCCCCTCGTTGCGTTACCTTAAAAACTTTGATTTTGTTCTCATTCTTGATAGGTAGACTGGGAACGAGTGAGTTTGGTGGTTCTTTGATATTTGCTTTTAAATTCTAACCTTTGTTTGGTTTTGCAAACGGGACCGGAAGAAGGCTTACACTACGGGCTAAGGACTTGAAGATCTTGGACCAATTCGTAATAACCAACGATCTCGAGAACGACCTCCAATTTGATGAGAGCTTCCTCTGCTACTATAAGCTCACCCTAGCCAAAGACACTGAGCTCACAAAAGAGATAGGGATCCACCGAACGACAGAGATTAGGCCTACCAATTTTGATGACTACGACAAAATAATGGAGCTTATTCTTATTACGTCACCCTCTGACAATGAGGGAGAGGCCCCTTCGGCCCCTGAGATCAACATGACCCCAACTGTTACAAACCAGCCTTTGGCCCCTGAGATCGATGTGACCCCAATCATTATAGACCAGCCAACGGCTCCAATCCCAGTCCCTTTGTAAGGACCAACTTCAACATTGCAACCTGAAGAGGTGGCTACAACTGATGTTGCTACCCCCTCTGGTCCTCCCCCCAAGAAGTGAAAAGTTGATAAAGGAAAGAAGAAGGTAGCTTTTCGCAAGCGCGCAGTGCCGGAGGTCGAGGTTGTGGCGTCATTGGCCGAGCCTAGCTCTAAAATGGAGGAGTATGCTTAGATCCTTGTCAATAGCATGGGTACAATCCTGGGATCTAGCAGCAAGATCAGGGTATTGGAGGCCGAGGAGTTCTCTATCAAAAGGGTGGTGGGATACGCAACTCGCCATGGCTTGGTGGTAAGTGTTGTTTCTTGTCTTGATCATCCTGTTTACTTTGTAATCTAACCTTACCGTTCATTCTCGCAGAGCTTATTGACATTGATGAAGATTGATGAAGTGCTCCAAGGCCAGGACGATGAGAAGTCTAGTCTCACAGATGAGCTGGCAGTCTCAATAGCTAAGGTCCTGGAGCTTATGGACAAAGTTAAGGAAACAGAAGCTGCTTTGTCTCGTGAGATAGCACGTTGCGAGGCCGTTATGTTGAATCTTGGCCTCGCAACCAATGATCTGAACATGGCTAGGATAGAATTGGATGAGGCTCAATCATAAGCATGGGAAGTGATGAAAATGGCCGAGGCTACCGAGTAAAGGATAAGATCTGCAGAACAGCGAGCCAAGGCTACCGCCAAGGAGTTGGGGGTGCTGAAAAGAGAAGTTAATCTCGCTAAGGAGGAAACAACTAAATTAGAGCAGAGACAACTTCACTAGTGGATAATATCCAAGGAAATGAGGACCAAGACTTGTGTTGCTTTCTTTTCTACTTTATGGGAGGAACATCCAGAGCTAGACTTCTCTTTCTTCGGCTGGCAAGCTCTGGAGGCTGTGGATCGCTGCAAGAGGAGAGCTGCTAAGGCCAACTCCTCAAGGCAGGGAAAGAGTACTAAAATCAAACCCTCTCCTGCAGAAGTCGTTGTCCATAGAAAAAGTGACATGCAAGTCACTGATGCTACCCTGGCAGCTGATGTTCCTGATGTTCTAACTCCTGACACCCAATCTAGTGAAGACTTGGCTTCCGAAGCTCCAGCCTCTTGAAATATGAACTTTGTAATTTTGAATTTCTTTTCTAAAATTTATAACAGACTTTATAAATTATTTGTATGGAATGATTTCATTGTGATGAAAGTCAAACACATCTTTCTTTGTTACTTTCATGCTTGAATATGCGATATTATTTGTTTATACTAGGACGAGATTTCAACATGCTATATCAACTGTTACTATATTTCATAACATGCTACTTCGCATAGAATTCTTCACGGATCTTATTCCACAAAAATTCAAAGAATTACATAAACATTTACAATAGACCAACTCTTATATGCTGGGACACTTACTGATAATAGCAACAAAGGTGCTCAGCGTTCCAAGCCTGGGGGAACTCTACCCCATTCACATCTGCTAAATGGTAGGCTCTATCACCTATGATCCTTTTAACAAGGTAAGGATCTTCCCAGTTTGGCCCTAGGATCCCCTCACTGGGTTTATGTGCTCTAGGAAGAATGAGATGCAAGCCGAGGTCACCAGGCTTGAATTTTTGAGTCCACACTCTACGATTGTAGTGCCTCGTAGCGCATCATTGGTAGGTAGCGATCCGGAGGCTAGCTCTTTCTCTTGCCTCTTCCACGAGATCCAGGTTCGTAGCGAGTAATTGACCGTTGTCCTCTAGGTTGAAAGGGATTCTTTGCTATGTTGTGACTTCCAGTTCTGCTGGGATCATTGCTTCGCATCCGTATACTATCGAGAAGGGAGTCTCCCTTATAGAGCTACAAGGCGTGGTCTTGTAGGCCCAGAGTACCTTCTGCAATTCGTCCATCCAGGCTCCCTTTTTAGCTTCTAAGTTGATCTTCAAGATTCCCTTGATGATCATATTGACAGCTTCTACTTGCCCGTTGGCTTGTGGATGATCTACAACTGTAAAGCTCATAGTGATTTTTAGGTCGTCACAAAACTTTAGGAACTATTTGCTAGTAAACTAAGTACCATTGTCGGTCACGATCTGCTGAGGGACTCTAAACTTATAAATAATATTGTTCTATACAAACTTTTTGACCTTGGAAGATGAGATTTCAGCGAGTTCTTTTGCCTTTACCCACTTGGTTAAGTAGTCCATAGCTACTATCGCATGTTTGCAATTTCCTCGAGCCTTAGGAAATGGTCCGATCAAGTCCATTCCTCAGATCGCGAATGGCCATGGACAAGTCATTTGTCTCAGGTAGGCTAGCGGAGCTCATGGTACCTTCACAAACCTTTGGCACTTATCACACCTTTTGACGAGGTCTATAACATCCTACTTCATTGTCGGCTAATAGAATCCTTGTTGAAGAGCTTTTTGTGCTAAGGATAGCCCCTCAGCATAGTTTTTGCAATGGCTGTTGTACAAAAACTTGTTGTACATTTTAAATAACCAGAAGCGCACAGCGTAGTTGTAGCTAGTACCGGTGAATACGGGTCGATCCCATAGAGAAGTTTTATTCTTTTTAAGTACTGGAACCCTTACACTTTAACTATCCAGTTTGATTAAAGAATGGAGGGAGTAGTAGAGAATAAAGAGGATAA
>JANHAO010025216.1:0-11421 GCA_026873985.1 Saraca asoca
TGGGAAAGAACTTAAGACCATTATCCTTGGTAAAGTGAGCTTTCAAGAAGTAATGGATTTTCACTAATGACTTTTGAATGATAATATTCCCTTGGACAATATGATAAGTGGAGAAGCCACCTTCCCCTACATATTTACTAGAGCTTGATTGCATAAATTCCCAATGTCAAACAGACATTAATCACTGTCAATTTGTTGTTTAGCTTCCATCTCTTTAAGATGCTATCCTTTACTTTCACAGGGAAGGCTCTCCTAAAGGAATGGAATTCAGGGTTTTGATTTTCATCTCTGTATTTAGTTTAAAATTTTAAGTTGAAGTCTAATGCCATGTTGGCTGACCCTATTATGACAGGTTAGAAGGTACTTATAAGAAAGATCATGCTCCTTGACTAGAAGCTTTGTCCTCACAATTGTCTCATTGAATTGAACGAGATTACACCAATTAGGATATATCATGGTAGTAAAGTACGTAAATGGTGGAAGTTTTTCATCATTTATGGTATTCACAACATATACTAAAATTCGCTCCTTCCTACTAGAAATGTCCTTGGCACATAGATCTTTTCTTGAATTGGATTCACTTGATCATCAAGTTAAAAGGCTCTGCTTCAAGAAACACCTATCAATAAAGGTATGGTAAGAGAACCATGGAAAAAAAAGAAATAACTTGGAAGTCAAAGCCCTTGGATGAAGTCCTTAGAAGAATGTGGTTACTAGCTTGAGTTGAAAAGAGCTTCCAGTGCAATGTATATTGCACTAGACAGGATAGTGGTGCTCTGCTTGATGTCAGAATCAAAATGTCCTTGGAGGCCTGGTAAAGATCTCTTAAGAGTACTAAATTATTTTAGAAAGAAAACATTACTTCTGAAAAAACTGGTCAGCTAGTAATTTGGAAAAAGAACCACTTATAACATACTTGTTGACACCAAAATCTGATAAACTAGTTTTTATCCAAAAATACCCCTAACTGCAAGTTAAGAAAAAAGAAAAAACAATGGCGATGAAAGTTAGAGAAAAGAGAAAATAGACAATGACACTGGGAGTTTATCGTGGTTCGGCTAAAGCCATATCTTGGTCCTTACATCCATGTTGCTCTTCTATTATTCACTATCAGAAGGTCCTTTTAGACCAGATTACAACAGTTGTATGACTTTCTTATAACAGGTAATGTGTTCTCTCGCTAAGGTTTCCACACGGGGAATTCTCTCTTTTTCTACCAGTAGAGTTTTTGCATGTATTTCTTACTATCCCCTATGATGGTCCCTCCCTTTCTATTTATAGTAAGGGAGAAGGTTACAAATGTAATTTCATGATCAATAGAATGATTATCTTCACCACTTATAACATTAAATGCTTGCCATCAGACAATAAATACTGGGCAAATCATTGTCAGATTTTTGGGGGGCTGATGTGTAATCTTAAAGCTTAAGCTATCAAATTGGTTGACACACTCCTGATTGCTGACTGGACTCTGTACAGGCATCTGTTAGTAACAAGTAAGTGAGGAGGTCGAACGCCGAGCGAGCAAGACTTTTGGGTGGTTGCCTTTATCCTCGTTTGGTCATTCTCCAGGGGCTGATGGTCTTACTTGTTGTGGGTTTAAACTCTTCTTATGGGATTGTGCCTTCTGTCATGCGGTATCGTGGCTTTCAATTGATGACCGAAGTCTTCGTTTGGCGGAATTAGATTTTGAACTAGACCCCAACCTTGATGGACTGTGTTTGCTCCTGGGCATAGCCCAGCCCAAATTTTGCATCCTAATAATGCCCATAACATAAGCCCCCTAGCTCTCGGCTCACTTTGCATGTTAGGAGTTGCATTCTTATCTTCGTTTTCGGCCTTATGTTCGCCGCATGAATTGGTTCGTCAAATTGTCGGTGACAATTACGATTCACTTTCATGCGGCGTTGCCAATCGGCAATACCCATTTTTACAAGAGCTCTTTGGGGAGTGAAAGCTTTGCTTGGATGCAGGGTCCTAAACTGATTCGTGCAAGAATTCTGTATGGGGCAGGCATATTACTTGGACACGAGATTATTGTTCTACCTTTGATTTATGCAAGAATTCTGTATGGCCAGCACATTGCTTGGACGCAAGATCATTTCATGCAAGAATTCTGTGCGGGGCATGCATATTACTTGGACGCGGCTCGTGCAAGAATTCTACGCTCTTTATGCATTACTTGGACGCGAGATCAGTTCTTCGCTCCAGACCCATGCAAGAATTCTATGTATATTCATGCATTACTTAGACGCAGAGTTGTTTGCGTAAGAATTTTGTGCGGGGCATGCACATTACTTGGACGCAGCTTGTGTAAGAATTCTATGCTCTTCATGCATTACTTGGACGCTAGATCAGTTTTTCACCCCGAACGCGCATGAGAATTCTATGTATATTCATGCATTACTTGGACGTAGGATCGTTTGCACAAGAATTCTATGTGGGGCATGCATATTACTTGGACATGGCTTGCGCAAGAATTCTATGCTCTTCTTACATTACTTGGATGCGAGATCAGTTTTTTGTCCCAGACCTTTCAACGTACGATAGCTAACGAGTGGTTCGACTCCTTACTTGTTTTGCACACGGACTTTTCATTTTTCAATGATGGTGGGTAATCATGTTTTTCAGATTCTTATGCATTTTTCTAACCCATCATTTATTGTCTTTCGTGCTCCCTAGGTCATTGGATCATGGGTAACCAGTAGCCCTTCTGATTTGACGGTCAGGTTATTTCTTTTTTAAACTGGGAGAGCTCTCTTACTCCCTCTCATTAAGCCATTCAAAATTTTCAGTCTCTTCTTGCTCTTGTCTCCAGCTTGCTTTGCTAGTTTCAGAGTTATTTGTTTTCATTGGCCTTCCTCTGATCTCCAATCGAGATTCGGGCTTTCTTTGCCAAGACCGGGACTGCAACCGCATTTCTACTGGACTTCCCTCTTTGAGAAAATTACGGTATGTCTTTGTTTATCTTTTTAACTTTCCTTTGTTATGGGGTTCTTAGGGGTCTTCTCTACATATTAGTTAATAGAAGATAGGTTCAGTTATTAGGCCATTCCTTTGTGATTCTGATTTGTTTGATTTAGTAAGGTGGGTTTGTCAGTTGTTTCTAGGGCCATTAGACGTTGCCTTCTGGCTTTTAGGATGGCATGGCTTGGGAACCGCCTTCTTTTCTATTTCTTCTTTCCCCTACTATGGCTTGGGTAGTTGATGTGGTGGCTTAGGTTATGCATGGCCTGTGATCTGTGAGGGTTCTTGATTCTTTATTTTCGGTGTGGCTCACTCGCAGCGGCCTAACCAACTTTTTTCCTTTGTAAATGGGAGTAGGTCATGTATGATGTCACCACTTGATAGGGGAGGTTGATTGGGAAACTAAAATGAGTTCGAATGCGACAATGACATAACATGCTGGTGATGCAACACCTAGTGGAAGAGTAGAGGTTTCAACCTTCGTAGCTCACCAAGAACCTTCAGAAGGCTTGGGCCTTGCAGCGAGAGGACTTCATAAGCAGAGTATGTTCACATTTCATGCTTCCACGATGTGATTTTGGGATGTTCAGCTTGTCGTTTATTCCCATCGGATGCCTAAATGATGTAGTGCTATGGTTCCAGCAGTGGATGATTACGCCACATATCCCCTAGGGGTTTTATTGCTATGAGCCTACCACACTTTACAGCAGGGTTTAGATTCCCAATTCCTCTTTTCATTGTTGATTTCTTAAATAGGATCAGTCCATTCTAACTAACCCCTAATTCATATGCCTTGTTGATTTCCCTTGCTTTAATCCACCTGGGTAATCGCCTACCACCACTATCTCCTGAAACGTTATGTTATCTTTACAACCAAAGGTGCGTAAGTGCAGCTGATGGGTTGTATTATCTTATGGCTCAGAGAATGCCGTATAAGGATATCTTATTGAAGGGGGCCGCTATTGGTAAATCTAAGATAGGGCCCTGCAAATATCATTG
This sequence comes from Saraca asoca, assembly GCA_026873985.1. NCBI lineage: Eukaryota > Viridiplantae > Streptophyta > Magnoliopsida > Fabales > Fabaceae > Saraca > Saraca asoca. The sequence continues at coordinate 3,967 of JANHAO010025216.1, forward strand.
GTTTTATGCATCTTGCCCCTCGTTATAATATCTTAAGAATTTTGATTTTGTTATTACTCCTGGTAAGTTAGTTGAAAGCAAACACGTGCAGTGACCTCGCCCCCTCTTTTTTTTGATCCCTTCTTCATTATTTTTTTTTACAGTTGGGATTGGCAAGAGTCCCACCTTGGAGGCCAGGGAGCTCGAGATTCTGGACAGCTTCTAATTAGTGAGCGATCTTGAAAGTGACTTCCGGTCCAACGACTCTCGACTTTGCCTTTATAGACTCGCGCCTCCCTTGAATGTTGAGGTCACAGAGGAAATTGGGATTCGACGAGTATCAAAATTCAAACCTACCAATTTCGATGACTACGACGGGGTTATGGAGCTCATCCTGAAGGCACCGCCATCCCGAGTCATGAAGCGAGGCCTTCCACTTCCCGAAATCGATCTGCCTCCTCTCCCTACTGACCAAGTTCTTACTACTTGGGCTGATACGGACCTGGATGTCACTGTGCTACCTCTACCCCCCGAAACTACTCCTTGAGAGATGACTCCACCATCGTGGTCTCAAGCGGGTGTAGCCGAAACTACCATTCTACCTAGTCCTCCTCCTAAGAGATGGAAGGTTGACAAAGGGAAGAAGAAAGTGTCTTCTCGCGGCGGCGAGGGTAAGTTTATCCCCTAACTAGTGGCAACTGGTTCCATGACTGAAGAATATGCTCTAACCTTAGTTCAAAGCATAAGTACAATTTTAGGACTGAAGCAAAAGGTTGGGGTGCTAGAAGCCAAGGATTGCACCATAGGGAGGCTCACAGGGTACGCCACCCGTCATGGTCTTGTGGTAAGGTTCAGCCACCATTTTCAATCTTAACGGCTATTTCGCGGTTTTTGATTTGTGGCTTTTTCTTTGTAGAATATTTTGGCACTGCTGAAGATTGAAGAGCTAGCGCGAGCCCAAGAGGATAAGGAATCCTCACTTGCGGACGATCTCACAGCTTCTGTCATTGAAAATCAGGAGTGGCACAAGAAGATCAAGGAGGTTGAGGCCAAGCTCGCAAGCAAGGTGGAGTGTCACGAGATCGCTGAGGTGAAGTTCGGGCATGCTTCAAACTACTTGAGGAAGGCTAGGATAGAATTGGATGAGATGAATGAGCATTTACTGATAGCCAATAAGGCCGTTGAGAATGCAATACAATAAGCAAATTCCTCAGGTCATAGGGCCGAAGCTGCTGAAAAGGATTTGGAAGAGGTGAGGAAAGAGCTTCAACTTGCTAGGGCAGAAATGTCTTCGTGGGTGGCTGTCGCTGCCAAGGAGTTAAGGCAGCAAACTTGTGAAGCCTTCCTCTTCACCCTATAGGAAAAACATCTAGAGTTGGATTTCTTATTTTTTATGCCACAAGTCGTGGAAGCTGTGGAATCCTTTAAGAGAGATGCTACCAAAACTGGTCCCCTGGGGTAGGATGGGGGTGCTAAGATAGAAGTTCCTAGTAAGGAAGCCATTGCCCCGCTAACCAAAGCTCCTGACGATCCCGCCCCTGATGCTCCCAAAACTTTTGCACCCTAGAATGGCCCCTTTTTTTTTTTGGTCTATAATCTATGGGTTTGATGATCTTTACATATGAAATTCTATACTTTCGATAACTTGAATGCATGATTCCTCTTATTTTCCATTTTTATAAGTTTATGTTGATTGCCATCTTGCAACGCAATAGGTTTCGTATGCATTATTTTTTCCTGAAATTACATCATGTCTCGAGGGAAATATACAAAATTTTACACAATCAACTTTTTACAACTTTTACTGGTAATATCGGCATAGATGCTTGGCATTCCAGGCACGGAGGAATTCTTTCCCATTTAAGTCTGCTAAGTGATAGGCTTCGTCATTCACAACTCTTTTTATCAAGTATAGACCCTCCCAGTTTGGTCTTAGGGTCCCTTCGCTAGGCTTGTAGGCTCCTGACAGGATGAGACATAGAATGAGGTTGCTTGGCTTGAACCTCCGAGATCACACTTTTTGGTTGTAATATCTTGCAACGCGTTGTTAATGTGTGGCAATCCTGAGACTAGCTTTGTATCTCGCTTCCTCCATAAAGTCCAGGCTTGCAGCGAGTAGTTAGTCATTTTCACCTGGATTGAAGGTAATTCTTCGTTGCGTCGTGACTTCAAATTCTATGGGGATCATTGCTTCACATCTGTAGACCATCGAGAAGGGGATTTCTCCCGTGGAGCTACAAGGAGTCATCCTGTATGCCCATAATATTATTTGTAACTTATCGGCCCATGCTCCTTTTCTAGCCTCTAGTCTAGTTTTCAAGATCTTTTTAATGATCTTATTGATGGCTTCTTCCTGCCTATTGCTCTGTGGGTGATCTACGAACGTGAAACTCTTAACAATTTTGAAATCATTACAAAATCTGACAAACTACTCATTGGTGAATTAGGTCCCATTGTTGGTGATGATCTATTAAGGGACTCCATACCTGCAGATGATATTATTCCAGACAAAGCTCAGAACTTTGGAAGATGAAATTTTGATGAGTTCCTTCACCTCAGCCCACTTTGTGAAGTAGTCCATGGCCACGACCGCATATTTGCAATTGCCTCATGCCTTTAGGAGAGGCCCAATCAAATCTATTCCCCAGATAACGAATGGCCACAGGCTCATCATTTGCTTTAGGTAAGCTGGTGGAACCTGGGGCACCTTTGCGAATCTCTGGCACTTGTCGTACTTTTTAACAAGGTTCATCGTATCTTGTTTCATGGTTGGCCAGTAAAACCCCTATCGAAGAGCTTTCTATGCCAACGATAGGCCCCCAACATGGTTTCCATAATGTCCTGCATGGATTTCTTCTAGAACAATGTCACAATCTTTGCCGTCAATGCACCTCAGGAGGGGGGTTAAGAACCTTTTTTTATAAAGAACGTTGTCGTAGATGCAATATCTGGCTGCGCGTGCTCGTAGGCACCATGCCTCAAGCATATTTTCTGGCAAGGTTTCATTCTTCAGGTAGTTAATGATGGGGTTCATCCAAGAGTCGAGCCTTTCTATAATTACAATAATTTCATCCTATTGTTCAATGCTTAGGGATGAAAGGAGCTTTATGGGATTGACTCCATGAGATTCGGGTCTTTTATAGTGGACAATCGAGCCAGGGCATCAACGTGAGCATTCTGGGTTCACGGAACTTGGGTGATTTCGGATTATTGAAAGGATCCTAGTAACTCTTAGGCTTTTTGGAGATACTTCACCATCCTTTGCTCGCAGGCTTGGTACTCGCCCCTTATTTGGCAAATGATAAGTTACGAGTCGCTGAATATCTTCAGTTTCTCTGCCTGCACCACCCTAGCCAATTGTAAGCCTGCTAGTAGAGCTTCATACTTAGCTTCGTTATTTGTGGCTTGGAATTCAAATCTTAAGGTGCTAAAGATTCTATGCCCTTTTGGGCTAATAAGAAGTATCCTTGTGCCAGACTTTTTGTTATTGGATGATCCATCAATGAATAACTCCTAATATGGGGCCTCAGGGACTTCCGCTTCTTCTCTTATGGGTCCCGTGAATTCAGCAATAAAATTAGCCAATGCTTATTCCTTGATAGCTGTCCTGGGCTTATACTCAATGTCAAACTGAGCGAGCTCTATTACCCATTTAAGTAGTCATCTGGAGACATCGGTCTTTTGCAGGATTTGCCTCAAGGGGTATTGTGTAAGAACTCTGATGCTGTGGGCTTGAAAGTAGGGTCGCAACTTCCTTAAAGCTACGATCAAGCAATAGGTGAGTTTTTCCATAGACGAATACCTTGTTTCCGCATCCAATAACCTTATGCTTATATTATAGATGGGGAGCTGAGTGGCCCCCTCTTCTCGTGTCAATGCTGTGCTTAAGGCGTGCTGCGATACTCCGAGATAGACGGTCAATTTCTCACCCTCTTTTAGTTTAGAAAGGTGCTTGGCCAAGATAAGCTTTAAGCTCCATGAATGCGATCTCGCACTCCATGGTCCATTCAAACCTTTTTGCCTTCTTGAGGATGTCGAAGAAGGGAACATACTTATCGGTGGCTTTTAAAATGAACCTGCTTAGGGCAGCAACTTGGCCATTTAAGCTTTGGACATCTTTGGGGCCAGTGGGGGAATGTATGTCAAGGAGAGCTTTGATCTTTTTTAGATTAGCTTCGATCCCTCAGTTGTTGACTATGAAGCTGAGGAATTTACCCAAGGCTACACCGAATGCGCACTTAAGTGGATTCAACTTTATCCGATACTTTCTTAGGATTTGAAACATTTCATCCAAGTCGTGGACGTGGTCAATGAGCTGCTTGGATTTTACAAGCATGTTGTCTACATAAACCTCCATTGTTTTGCCAATTTGGTCTTGAAACATTCTATTCACTAACTGCTGGTAAGTTGGCCCCGCGTTTTTGAGTCCGAAGGACATCACTTTGTAGTAGTATAATCTGTGATCAGTGATAAATGAGGTATGTTCTTCATTCTATGTGGCCATCAAAATTTGATTATATCCCGAGTACGCATCCATGAAGCTGAGGAGTTGGTGTCTTGCGGTCGCGTCGACAAGCTGATCCATCCTCGATAGGGGGAAGCTATCTTTCGAGCATGCCTGGTTAAGGTCTGTAAAATCGACACACATATTCCACTTCCTATTCTTTTTCTTGACGAGGAAGAGATTGGCTATCCAGATGGGATACCATGCTTCCCTGATGAAATTATTGGCGAGGAGTTTGTCCACCTCTTTTTTAAATGCCGCGTAGCGTTCGACGGTCATTAGCCTTCTCTTCTGGCAGACTGGCTTAGCCTGGGGATCGATGTTTAGTGGATGTGACATTATCTTCGGATCAATGCCTTTCATATCCTCGTGGTTCCAGGCGAATACATTAGCATTTCCTTTAAGAAAGTTTGCCAACTGCTTTTTTACATCAGGTGGCAATCATTTTCCCACCTTCAAGCACCTCTCCTCGTCTTTCTCGCTTACCCACACGTCTTCCAGATCCTTGGTTGGCCCTGTGGTCCGTTCAGCATCCACTTCACGGGGGTCAAGGTTATAAGTGACCCCTTTTCGCTTGTCGAGCAGGGGTATCCACCACAGACCATGTCCACCTTTTTTCTTTGTGCCCCGAGTTTAACCGCTTCTTCATAGTAATGGCGAGCTACTTGTTGTTCTCCCCAGATGCACCCTGTTTTGCTTGGGGTAGGAAATTTTATGATAAGCATTTTAGTTGATACTACCATATCAAGATCGTTTATGGCGGGTCATCCTAGTACCACATTATAGGCTGATGGACAGTCAATAATCAAGAATTTTGCCACGATGGTGGCTTGTTAGTCTGGGTCTCCTATGGTGAGTGAGAGTTTAATTCATCCTATTGGAAGTATCCCATCTCCAGTGAATTCATAAAGAGGCACTGGTGATAGGTCTATTTGACCCGTGCTTATGCCCATTTGATCAAAGTATGCTCTATACATTACGTTGATAGAGCTTCCAGTATCTATCATTATCCTCCTCACCTTTGTATTGGTTATTTTTACACGTACGATGATGGCGTCATTATGCGGGAAGTGCACTCCTGATGCGTCTTCTTCAGTGAATGAGATATCATTCATGATGGTTTTTGCCTTTTTAGCTGGCCCATCATTTTGCACATGGCTGGTGAGAAGGACATGGCTTGCCTCCCGTACATAACGATTGCGTGACCGACTCAAGGTGCCGCCAATGTGAGGCTTGCCATATATGGTGCAGATCATTCTCATGGAAGGCACTTCCTCATTTTCAGGGGTCTGATGATGCCACGACGTATGTTGTCGAAGGTGCGGGGGTCGCTATCCCAGAGCTCCTACCACATACTCTCCTAAATGACCTCTCTTGATCAGGTCCTCGATGGTGTCTTTCAGCGCCTAACAATCCAACGTATTGTGCCTGACTTCACTATGATAGGCGTAAAATTTATTCCAATTTCTCTTATTGATGGGGGTCTTGATGGGCCTAGGCTGACCGAAGTCTTTGTTCTCCCTTTCTATAGTGTAGATCTTGTGAGGGCATCTGACAAAACGGTGTAGGTTCGTAGCATCGTTAAGGTTAATAAGGTTCACCTCGGGCTTTCTTTGTGATTTGACCTCTCGAACCACTCTCTCGGCCTCCTCGGTCGTTCTCATTCCCACTTCTTTTCTTCCTCTTAGAGATGTCCGCTTCGTCTTTCTTTTTCAGTTTCCTTGGGTTAAAAGTCTCTTCCCAACGGATCTCCTTTGCAGCCCGCTCATAGAACTTGCCTAAACTTTGGATAGGAGATTTGTATATGTCTTTATACAAGTTCCCATCTTTTTGGAGTCCAGCGGAGATTACAGTGAGGATACTTTCATCCGATAGGCTATCAACATTTCTGACTTCTTGTCGAAACCTCATGATATAGTCCTTGAGTGGCTCATCCTTTCGTTGGAAAACAGTGGCTAGATGGTAGGAGGGGGCGAGCTACCTTTTTAGTGCCCTATATTGATTGAGGAACTTGGTGATAAGTGAATAAAATACCTATAAAAATGATGCATATCACCTTTTAATTAGTTGATTAATTTATGGTTTTCGCTTTACTTTTACTTTAGTTTTGTTAGTTTGTACTTGGTACTGCTCTAGTCTATCTTTGTCTTTCAGGTTAATGAAAAAGACTCCAAAACAAAAATGTGAAGAATGAAGCAGACTTAAGTCAAGAAGAGTTGAAGAAGAAGATATAAAAAACCAAGTTAAATGTGCAAAGAAAAGCAAAAGAGAACCAAAAATCTAGCATGGAACACGGCCTAGCCGTGTCCCCAAACATGGCTGTGTTCCAAGCCAATTCCTACGGCCTTCTAGAAGCCAAAATAGCCCGAAACACAGGCAGCTCATGCTGCCAAACACGATCATGTTTCGGCTATGAAAAAACCTATAAATAGTCGTCCAAGGAGCTGATTCAAGGGGCCATCAATTACTCTTGTTTAAGTCTTTTAGAGTCCGAGTTCTCTCATTCTTTTAGGAGTTTTTCTCATTCTAATTAGGGTTTATTACTTTTCTTTATTGTGCTTTCAAGAAGTTTTGAGTTACATTGAGTATTATTTCTTTTCTTCTTTCTTACTTTCTTTATCATTCTTGAACTTTATATCTTCTTTTACATTAATGAATTGTGTTTCTCTTTTTATCATGTCTAAGTAATTCCTACTCTAGGATTGGGATTAGCCCACTTATGAGTTCTTAGGTAAATTATTTTATTCAAAATCCTTATTGTAATTATTATGCCTGCATAAGATAATTTGCCTGATCAACTTATTATCTAATCGTAGGTAAATAATTGAGGAACCGAAAGGTGAAAATTAATTACTAGAATCCTAATATTCAAATAAGAGAATCCTAATCACGAAAGTAGATGGGAATCTTCTAGGATCAAACTGGTTAGCAAAGAACTTAAAGGGCCTAAGTTTAATTTAATCCATGAAAGT
>JANHAO010025217.1:0-11439 GCA_026873985.1 Saraca asoca
CCGAACCACGTAAATCTGTCTTCTTGAGTGTATGTTTATTTTTCTGGTTTGTTTATCTTTGATTATGGGTATTTCTGCACAACAAGGAGATTCAAAAGTATAAATTAAACATACGAGAAAATAGCCGTCTTAGTTTTTTTTTTTTTTTTTTTTGTGAAATATGATTTTAAATTGTTGAAGAAAATGTAAATTAAAAGAAAATTACTTTCTTATTTGATAATTGAAGTAAAATTCTTCCTTAAAATTTTACGTTTTAATCTTCCCTCTCTGGACAAAACAAAATATGCTATCACGAGCCTAAATTCTAAGATCATTAAATGATAGTCACTATTTATTTAATTTATAATATTTTTATTCAAAATAATTTTTTTAAAAATTTATAAAATTAATAATAAAGATATATCATATTTTAAAAGAAAGCCAAGGAAGGATTTATCTAAACGATGTGAACAGATTTTCTTAACCCCAAATTACTTTCACTGGGGTAGCTGAGGTCTACGATGGTTAGGAAGTTTTTTGTAAATAACAAGACATTTTCAACTTTCCAATCGACAGTCTCACACGACTCCTTTAATAAAATTGGGGAAGTTTTACAATTTTCTAAAGTTTATATATGCATATTACTTTTACACGTGTAGCTTCCTACTTTTGCCATCTTCCCTGAGATCTGGAATCCCTAATTATTGAAAGACACCTTCGTTAACATCAATGAATTATTACGTTTCTCGTCCCTACAAAATATTTGAAACAAAATGAAAATACCAAACATACCTCGCACATGGGATGTTGTAATGTTCAGCGGCTCACATTTACGCGTTCACATGGATACTTTCAATTTCTTTTTAAGAAAATTAAAAAATGTAAATTTACGAAAAATATAAATGAAAAAACTGAAACAATGTAAAGATCATCTCACATTTAAAAATATAAATTTGTATGTTCCATTTTAATATATATATATATATATATCCTTTCAATTCTTTTTTTTTGTCTAAAATTTTTTAACTAAATTAATCATAAATAAGTCTAAATTAGAAAATTTTAAAATAAATCTGATTTATTTATATTAAAAAATATGATTTGTTACCAGGGCCATGATGAACGTGGTAGGTACGTTTACGTTGACACGTAGCAAAGCCTGAAAATGACGTATGCGTGATGGTGTGACAGTGCACTGCCAAAATCTGCCTTCTTTCCAAAGAGGGGGTAAAGTGAAAACTCATGGAAACTCTTTTCAGTACGTCTCCCACTCTCTGAAGCAACATATATGGACCCTAACGATTCACGTGGGATGGTTGGTTGGTTACTTATCATGCCACGATTCTAAAGATAAGAGCACGTACATACGACAGGGATCGTTCTCTCTCCTCACGCTTACGGTTTTTTTTTTTTTATATATATATATATTTTTATACATTTTATAAAAAATTAAACTGTATTGGGGATCTTACTTTTTTTAATATATGATATTCTCAAATCTAAAATAAATGTTAAAATACTCTTATTGTATAAATAAGTTAATTTGTTTTAACAATTAAATATCAATAAAAGTAATAATACTCGTATTTTTTTATTCTCACTTACATCATTTTACACAAAAAAAAAAATTACATCACATTCTAAAATCACATCCAATTTAAATGTGGATTTAACATTTTTTTATTAATAAATCTTCATCCACATCAAGAATTAGGCATGAAAATATCATATTTTTAATAAAAAATGCAAGGTTCAGCATTGAGATTTAATTTTTTAAAGAAAATATAAATTATTTTTTTAATTTTAAAATATTTATATTTAACATTCATAAATTATTAATTTTAAAATTAATTATTTTAACTTTAAATAAATGATAAATTATATTTATATAAGATATTTTTCTTATAGTTGATTGAGGAATTTAAGCATTATATTATACGAAGATAAAAAAATAAGAATATCTGAAATAAACTTTATTACTTGTATTGAATAAGTAAATTGATTAAAATATTCTCAAAATGAGAAAAAGTTAAAAAAAAATACATAAGTCAAATTACTTCTAAATTTGAGTTACAAGAATTATATACTATATTTGATTTTTTTTTATAAAATTTTATATCAAATTAAACATATTTATATCAATTCACTCACAAAATGAACATCAATTATTAAATATAACTATTATAAGATTAAACGAAATTGATTATAAAAATTAATAATTTGTAAAATTAAATGTAACTCGCTGAAATCAAAGAGAATAATTTATATTTTTATAATTTTTTGTAATGAAAGGAATTAAAGTCAAAGCAAGAGTTGTGTTATGACGATAGTGAAGTAAGATGAGATACCTGTTGCCTATGTCTTGTCCCAAGCTACTGTTCTTCTTTTCTTAATTAGCAAGAGTAGACCATAAAAAAATTCTTAATTATTGAAATATTAAAAAAAAATATTTTACATAAATAATCTCTCTCAGTTGTATCTCAAACACTAATCACTATTTATTTAGCTCTCTGCAAATTGCAGCCACCACTCACTATTAAGTTTTCACAAGTTTTTCTAAAAGAAAAAAAAATGGAGAGAATTTACATAAATTGGCACTATAGAGCCCTCATTAAAAACACGAGAGACACATATTGTTTAGGCTTTGTTTGGAATGGATGGAAATATAAGGAATGAAAATGGGAAAGTGAAAATGAAATATTTTATTTGTTTGGATAAAAATAAATGAAAATACATGTTGGTCCCATCAGTTTTTTTTTTCTTTTTATTTTTTCATCCCACTCATGAAAATGGGAGTGGAGAGAAAATGAATTGATGTTTAGTAAAAGTTACTTACTTCCAAGATTATCTCAATTAAAGGAAAATTTTATAAATTTATGAAGCGTATAAATGTGATTTAATAAATTTTTTTCATTTTTTTTCTTTCAATTTTCTCTTCATCCAAACATAAAAAATAAAAATATTTTTCATCTCATTATTTTTCATTCCTCTTTTCATTCCACCTAATTTTCATTTCAGCCAAACAAGGCATACATTAATTAAGGGTTAAGATAATGGGAAAAACAGCCAACACAGCCATAATATTTTATTGAACGCGCTTAGGTCTTTCTTTAAATGATTGATATGGACCCTGACATATATACTTTTTTTTCCTTAGAAATGTTCAAGTCTTTGTTCCCAAATTAAATGGAGATTCCAACTAACGTGGAAATCACAATTAATTAATCGAGCCGCCGGTATAGTAATATTGTAGCTTGTTTAATTAATTAAACTGCAAATTATATTTGTCTACAACTTTATATTATATATTAATAACATGACTTATAGGCCTAATATTAAGCCATATTAGTCTATATCATATTTCCTAACCCCACTTTGATTGGTTTAGCTTTTAATAAACAAAGGAAGTTGATTCTAGTTGGGCTACGCCACCTATTTATTACAAATTTACAAGAGTACTAAATCATATAAATATCTCAAGTTGGATCATGTTTTATCATTTCAATTCAGTTCAAATCATATAAATTGTTTTTCTTTTTTTTTATTAGTAAAAAATAACAATCACTTAATACATATATAATATTTTAAATTCTTAATTAAGAAAAAATTTTAAGAATGATATTGGATAATCCAGCATCATTAAAGATGTTAATTTAGTTTCTTTCACGTCTTAAATAACTTTAGGGGGCGTTTGGTGTATACTGATTTTTTTTTTCATTCATGGGAATCATATTTTTTGGGAATGATGATTTCTGGGAATATTAAAACTGTGTTTGATTTACGTTAAACATTCATGGGAATGTTAGATATCCCCACGTTTGGTTCTAATATAACTTTCTTAGGAATCTTGATATTTTTGACAAAAATACCCCTATCCATTTTAAGTTAAAAAATAGAGAGGATAAGAGAAAAAGTGTGAGAGAAATGATGACAGAGAAAGAGTGAGAGACGGGATGAGAGAGAAAGTATGAGAGAGAATAAGAGAGAGAGTGAGAGAGGATGAGAGAGAAAGTATGACCGAAAGGATGAGAGAGAAAGTGTGAAAGAAAAGATGAGAGAGAAAGAGAATAAGAGAGAGAGTGAGAGAGGGATGAGAGAGAAAGTGTGTGAGAAAGGATGAGAGAGGAAGTGAAGGGTATATATATCTTTTTTTCCATCAATGAGGGGTATATATATATATTTTCCTATAAAAACATTCCCATGCCTATAGAAAACTAAGATTCTCACATTCTTCCATGGGAATATTTTTATGGGAAAGTTATCAAAAATGATTCCTGGAAAATAATATTTATTGAGAATCTCATTTTAAGAAACTGCATACCAAACATAGGAAACAATGTTTTTTAAGTTAGGATTTTTGGGAAAGTAAGAACTTTCCCCTGCCAAATGCCTCCTTAACCTAATTATAATTATGTTTGAGATTTGTATGTTCCAAGTAAAAAAACATATTTAAATTCTTATAAATATATCTTAAAATTCAATTATAATATTTATACAAAATTGTTTTTTTCTTTTGTTCAGAAAACTACGGAAAGATTCTCTATCATTCATGTATTCTTAATATATAAAAAAAGATTGATTATTATTTTTGAACAAAATGTGATACATTAATAATTTGGTCCTTCTAGTCCTTACTCTTATGATAGACCTACTTGATGTAAGAATATATTAATTAATTATTCTTATAAAATGTATGGAAGACTTTTACACGAGGGAAGCAAGAAAATCACAAACAACAAACAAAATATTAAGTAATGTTTTTTATTGCGTGCAATAGACTAATTACCCCAATTTTAAGTTAATTTAATATATATTATTTTGTTTAATTATATTTTTTATCTTCTTAAAATATAAATCATTTGCATTTGATTCCTTAAAATAAAAAATCTATTTTGAGTCTCTTTACAATTTTGTTTTTAAAGGATTTAAATGTAATTAATTTTTATTTTAGGGAAAAAATGTAATTAAACCTTTAATTTAAGAAAATTTAAATATGGTGCACCTTAAAATTACGATTTTAGGTCTGTGTTACATAAAATATATGAATGCGAAAAATGAAGTTACCTTTTTACCCTTTTTTTTGTCATAACAAAAACATGACAAAATATGCGGAATCGAATCAGAAAAGATATGAAGTGACAGCACGTTTAATGATTTTAGATCAGTGTTATAAAAAATATATGAGTACGAAAATGAAGTTACATTTCTACCCCTTTTTTTTTTCGCCTCAACAAAAACATAATAAAATATATAGAATCGAATCAGGAAAGATACAAAGTGAGCTAAACGAGGAGTAAGAAAATCTTTGGCTGACATTATACTCCCAACTATGCATTTGAATATTTGGATTTGATTTAATTTGATATATATATGTATGTATAAATGTGGATAACCGTAAGATATATATAAAAACTAAAAAACAACCATGCTATATTTTTTCCTAGTATATATATATATGGATGGCAGTTTGTGTAATTAAAAGTTTTTTTTAAAATAATAATAAATTATTAATTAAAATATACACATTCTTTTAAATTTAAATTCAGACAAAACAATAAATTTTAAAAAATTAATAAATTGTCACTGTACTATTGAAAATGTCCGTATATAATTAAAAGTTTAAAATATTAAGTTTTGTTTGGATATCCTCTGAATACTTTATTTCTCCCATTTCAGTGAATCCGTATGGTCCTTTTCTTAATCAACTTTTACTCTTTTTTTCTTTTTTAAGGAATTTATTTAAGGGATGATCACTAAAAAAAAATTATATTTAAAAAAAGGATATCTGATCTATTTAAAAAAAAGTTGTACGTAGTAAAACTAAACGAGAAAATGTAAGGAATTAATCACTTCTCGGCAAAGAACCAGTCGTTCGCACGGTTTATTTTCAAACCACCCAAAAAATGGATCTTTGACCTTTTTAATTTGTAGTTGGATAGGGCTCTTCAAGTTGCAGATCTTGGGCTACTACACAGGTCCAAGAGGCCCAAAAGGAAAGCCCATAAACACCATCAGAGTGAAAATGGGCCCAAAGGGAAGGTGGCAGGAGTTTGGGATCATGACCCAAAAGAAAAGTGGTACTCGGGGAAGCTAAGCCGGCGGGAAAGATTCTAACGGATCCAAAATCAAAAGATGATAAACTTTTATACGGATCAAATCATCACCAATTTGAAGACGGAGATATAGTGTATATGAGATTCACTGCCACGCGTAACACTCATGATTACTGTTATGATCAGGAATGAAATTAGAGTAAAAAATATAGGAAGAGTTAAATATAATTTGCATAGGAATTTAATGAAAATGTTTTAAATTTGGGAGGTTATATTTGATATTTTCTTAGAAAAAATTCAAAATTATAGAGAATTTTTTTTTATAATTTTATCCAATTCTGGGGATTAAAATCACCCGAAATTTCAACTATCCTTGCCACTAGTTGTGCATATATATTTTCTTAACAGTATAAATACAACAATTAACTGTTCATTTATAAGGATATTATTTATTATGTTTATTAAATTTCATAATTAATAATAATAATAATTTATTATTATTTATTTTTTCCTCTACCTGTAATATTAAAATAAATGAAAAATGTTAAGATACTTTGTTAAATTACGCGTTGACAAGATAAAAACATATTAATCAAGAAAACTAAAAGATAAAGTTAATTTAAAATCATAAACTAAAATTTCTATATAACATTCTAACCAAATCAATCTAACAAAAATCCCTTATTCTCTAGTAAAAATTATAGCAGAACAATCATAATTACTTTTTATTACTATTTTTTATTTGGTCGTATTAACATCGATTAGTAATTTTAATAGGAAGTTGACAGTTTAAATAGTATAAAAAATCTACAATTTTGATTTTGTTTCTAATATGCTATATATTCATCATAGTATTGCTAAAATGAAGTTTAATAATTTATCTTCATATTTTTCATTTATTTTAATATTATAAATAGAGTTAGGAGAAAATAATTATAATATAAATATAAATATAAATAAAAATTATTAATACTAATTATAAAATTTTAAAGACAAAAGACTCAGTGTGCTGTAAATTAGAGACTAATTATTAGGATTACTCTTCTTAATTTTACAATAAAACAGATCCAGGAAAAATTTTTCCCCTTAGAAGACTACATGGTGGGATTCACACATATGGACCCATCACTCAAACCAATAAGCGGCTAACTAAAGAGTCACATGGATTAAGATATAATTTTCAATAAATTTATTCTCACCTTTAATAGATGTGAGATTTCCATACTTTCTAGCAAAGAGTTCTAGGTTTATAGTGAGGTCCAACTTTTTTGTGAGAAATTATAAGAATAGAAGTAGGAGATCGAATACAAAAATTAACATGACTGTAGGTGAGCATATATTTGAAAAATTAGGATAGACACATTTTTTTTAAGTTGTATTAAAGTTTCATATTTTTTTTGGTCAATTTTGCATTAAAGTTGTAATTTTTATATAAAATTAATTTTTTTTTGTATATTTGTTACCCAAAAAATTCCAGCTTTGTGAAAAATGCATGATTTTATATACAAGATTGTAACTTTCTTTTCAAACGGTCATAAAAATTTATGAAATTTTTGAATATGTATCAGTGTGCCATTGCCCATATTTTTAACACTAAATATTAAATTCTTCATTAGTTTAATTTATATTAATTTGATTTATCAAAAAATTTATTATCAATTTAGTGGTAAAGTTATTAATGGTGCCAATCGAGTGTCTTAAAATGAATTTTAATATCAATTAAGTGATCGTATCGTTGAATATCCCTAATCATGTATCTCTAGTATGTTAAATTTTCTATTCTATGTATAAAATTTAATATGCATAATCATGAATAAAATAACGGGGACTTAAACAAATAATCTTCATAGATTTATGCTATAGAAGGCATATTTGAATTTGATGAAAAAAAAGAAGGGATTGCGTTCCATAAATTAGTTTCTCTCCTTTTAACCCCTCTTTTTGATATATGTCTTTTGATAGAATTATATCTATATTCTTTTATAGGTATAGAGGAGACTAATCTATATATCTATTAATTAATTTGGTACATCTATCAAGTAAGCAAATACCATTTACATAATGAATAAGATACTAATTATTATTATGATGTAATTTTATAATCACTCATATCTCATAAAAGAAAAAGAATTGTTATATATTCAAATAACTATTCATATCCCATACAAATAGGATTAGTAAAATATAGATTTAAAAGAATCTCATTCGTCACTAATATTTCTTTGGATGTATGAATAAAACATTTATGTCACAAGTAAATATACTTAATTCCAATATATTATATTAAAGATAGGAATTGTAATACTAAAATATAGCCGCCAAATACAATGAGAAACTCTAGCATTCAAAATATAGAAAAAATATTTTAGCTTTTTTTTTCTCAAATCAAACTTTATATATACTTTAGGTAATCTTATTAATAGTGTACAATTTTTGTTAAAAATTGACACTTAGCTACTTTCGTTTATTCTCGTTAACCTGACTAACTTTGATAAATCCTATTTCTTAAATTTATTGGCTTTCACTTTAAGTGCTTTTTCAACTCTTTAACCATGAGGTTATTTAAATAACGCCCTTCATTTTCCAGTTTTGTTTCTCATAAACTAGCATACTGGCCAATTCATTAATATTTCATTTATTCTTGATAGTATTATAATTCGTTTGAAAATGACCTATAAACTAGCATACTGGCTAAATCAATTATCATAAAATTACAATTCAACACATTCACACAAAAGATTAGCATTTAGAATGATAATTTTTTTTTTAAATCTTGAAAATATTCACTAACTATTGAGATATCTCATCTCACAATTAGCACCACTTTTCTAGATAGCCTTCTCACAAATTCCAAGTGAGGAAAATTTTTTTATCAATCATGAAGACTTATATATAAAACCATTAGTAATTAAATAAGCCTGAAGCACCAAAACATCAAGTCATTAATTAAGATGGACATGAAGCACTAAAACATCAAGTCATCAAGATATATAGATGTAAAGCACCACAAGACATAAACTTTATGTGAAAAAGGTTTTAAGGATTGAAAAGGTTGCTAATGCTATTTAGATGGATAATTTCTTTGCAATTCCAGCTAATGGTAAGAATGAAGGATTGACTATGCTATGGTCATTTCGGATTAAAGTTGAAGTTTTAAGAAGTATGGATTGGTTGATTTATTGTATCATAAAGAATAAGGGCTATTTATCAAAATGGTTTTTAACTTAAGTGTATGACTCTTCATATTATGGAGATAGACACTAGTTTTGGGAATTGTGTATAATGATGGAGATTTTAATGCTTTGTTACACTTAAATGATAAACAAGGAGGTTAAGGATAAAGTCATTCTAATGATGCAACTTTCCATAGGTTTATGAATCACATGAGAGGAATTGAATTAGATTCTCATGGTTCTTTATTTACTTTGGGTGATGGCAAAGCATGTCCACAAGCTATAAGGGAAAGATTAGATAGGGTTGTGTGTAACGATCTATGAAGATTAAATTTTCCAAAGGCTACAATTTCTCACTTATTTAGTAGAGCTTTGGATCACTATCCTATTCTATTAGATGTTTTCATTGATAAGGATTTAAGACCTAGGCCTTTCATGTTGTTTGCGGTATGATTAAAGGAGATGTCTTGTAAATAGACTATTATAGAAGCTTAGGAAGTCATTTGTTTGGGATCTCAAGCTTTTGTTCTTATGAATAAATTGAAGTAGGTTTAGAGAAAACTTAAAATCTGGAACTATAAATAGTTTGGTTTCTATCATATTAAAGTTTAGGAGCTTCATAAGGCCTTACAAGAGGTGACTTCTAGATATCCAACCCCAGAGAATAGAGAATTGGGGAAGTTGATCAGAAGTAATATTCATAAACAACTTAAGCGCTAAGAAGAGATATGGCATCAAAAGTCTAGAGAGATTTTGGTAAAGAATGGTGATTGTAATTCAAAATTTCATTATCTATCAACTATTTTTAGAAAAAGAAGGAACATGATTGTTAAAGTCAAGTTGCACTCAAGTTGTACTCTAAGGAATTGAGACCATTTAAAAAATTATTTTATGGAAAGATTCTAAAAGCCATTTACTAGTGAAGGATAGGGATTCCTTAATGAACTCAAAGCGTTAATCCATCCAGTGGTATTAGAGGCTAAAAATGCTCTTATGTGTGAAATTTCATTAGAAAAAAAATATGGGATATGTTATCAGCCATGCTGATCTTAAAGCCCTGGGGCCTAATTAATTTATGGCATCCTTTTTCAAAAAAATGTTGGCATATTGTTGGTAAACAAGTGGTTTAAATAGTTAAGAGTTTCCTTCATTTAGGTTATCTTCTTGGCAGATGAATTCTACATTTATTGTTTGTGTCAAAAAAGTTTGGAGCGAGATAGTTTGAGGATTTTCATTGGATAAGCCTCTGCAACTTGACTTACAAATTGATTTTAAAGATATTAGCTAATATAATGAAATGGGTTTTAAAACCCTTGATTTCTTTGATCCAATATGCCTTTGTCCTAGGTAGATGGACCTTTAAAAATGGTCTTCTTGCTCAAGACACAATGTATTCTTTTAAAAAAGAATAGAGAGCAGAGTGGTCTAATAGGCCTGAAACTTGATATGTAGAAGGCTTATGATAGTGTAGAGGGGAACTTTGCTTTTAGGATTTTGGAAATATTTGGATTTGAGAAAGGTTTATGAATTGGATTAAACATTGTATTACTATAGTATCATTTTAGGTGTTATGAATGGTAGTTTTTCAAGCAATTTTTTCCACAAATGGAACT
Source organism: Saraca asoca (assembly GCA_026873985.1). Taxonomy (NCBI): domain Eukaryota; kingdom Viridiplantae; phylum Streptophyta; class Magnoliopsida; order Fabales; family Fabaceae; genus Saraca; species Saraca asoca. Next base: position 10,819 of record JANHAO010025217.1, read on the forward strand.
ACATCAAGGGGATCCAATTTTACTTTATTTTTTCATTTTGATTTCAGAAGTATTATCAAAGATACTTATTAAGGTTGAATGTGATGGGAAAATTCATAGGGGCTAAGGCATGAAAAGGGGGACCTTCAATCTCTTATTTGATGTTTGCAAATGACACAATTGTTTTTCTACGAGCCAATATGGATAAAGCTATTTATCTTTGAGAGACTTTGAATATGTATTAGCAATGGTTAGGTCAACTGACTAATAAATCCAAAACTAGTGTCTTTTTCACAAACAATGTTTCAAAAGTCACAAGAAGAGGGTTAATAGATTTTTTTTCATATTGGAGGCCTTATAAGTGATGCCAAATATTTGGGTATTCCATTAATTTTGACTAAGGCTAAAACTAAGGATTTTTATTATTTAATTGAAGAGGTTCAATCTAGATTGGTAGGGTAGAGACAACATATTCTTTCTGTTAGTCTGGATGGGTGCCCTAGACCAATTTGATTGAGTTTTATTGCATCCTGGACTATACATTCTGTGAAATGGACATAAAGGTTATACATTCATCTTATATTGCATTCATCGTGTATTGCATACGTAAGATGAAGTCCGTGGTGAGAAGTTATCTCATTC